>QKQZ01018803.1:0-10695 GCA_003595255.1 Solenopsis fugax
CCAACTCCCTCGGTTATTGGTCGTCGTTAAATGTATTGCGAGAGTTCGCTAATGTCTGAACATAATGAATACAATATTAATGTATTACATAAAATATATGCTAATATGTAAGTATGGAAATAATGTTAAAACATAGTGTTTCGGCTCGAGTAATTTTGCTTTGCGCCACTGGTGTGCTTGCTCGAGCGATTACTGGATCAGCCTTATCGAAGGCTCACAGCACGAAGAAAGCAATTATTCTCCACAACTCCACTTTATTAATTACAAAATTAATGAGTACTAAAGAAGCGAGCGGTACGTTTAGGATATGCCCGGAGATAACGATGTCGACCTTCCGTTCAATTGTTGAGGATCGGAGCTCGAAAAGGTTTCTCGGAAACCGTCCGGGAAGCGCTACGCTAATCCTGAAGGAGGGGACGGATCCCGTGACGAACTCGTGTATTTCCCGTGTTCGAGAAATAAGCCTTGGACGGCGTGTATTCTAATTTAAACGAGTAAACACTTGCCGTGCTCGATGTGAAACATTCGAACCGGAGAAATTAACTGATTTTGATAATATAATAATAGTTAAAGCCTAAACATATCGCCCGTCTCGAATGTAGATAACATTCGATTACATTTCGAATGGAGACATCTTTTGGGACTTGCCCAATCTCGCGGCTTCCACGAATTGAACTACCAGCCTTCGACGGGTCATTGCAGCGGTGGGAGACGTTCCGCGACCGATTCAAGTCGATGGTCATCTACGATCCAAGTTTTTCAAACGTTGAACGCATGCATTATTTATGTTCCGTATTCTTAGGTGACGCGAGCAACGCACTTAATCATTTAGCCGTTACGGAAGATAATTTTGAAGTAGCGTGGGTGTATACGCGTACGCCGTATATGCCGTCTCCTTTAGCTTCCTTTCGCGCGCTCACGATAGCGCGAGGATTCCGAAGCACGACCCTGTGTATCACGCACTTGAAGGCTCGCTGTCACGCGCCCTTCGGGTGCGTCATCCTTCCTGATTGGGTCCTCGCGGTCTCGCGATCGCCCCACTAGCCTTGTTTTCGCTGCGAGTCGGTCGCTCCGAATTCCTGCTCGCGCACTGACGCCAAGCGCAGCTAAGTGAGCAGTACAGAGTCTGGTCAACGGCGTGAATCCGCCGTCGCGAAGTGAGGTGCACTCCATTGTATAGGTGGAAGAATAAATGGTTATCATTGTTGTTACGACTCGTGTTATTCATTGATATCCCGAATCAGCATTCGCATCAAATAAAATCTATCGGTGTTTTGCGCGAAGAAATATCGAAGGCGCGCACGGACAGTGGGAAATTATATCTTTTCGCTGAAATGAATGAAAATAAATACCGATTGATCACCGCGTATTTACAAACACTTTGTTCACTTCCTCAAGTTACGACTAAAGCTTCACCGGAATTGCAAACATTACGCGATAAAATCAACGTTTCAATTCAAGCGTTAAAAAATCTCGGTCGTCCCGTGGCTCATTGGGACGATGTCCTTGTATTCTTAGTTTCGCAAAAATTAAATAAGGCGTCGAGAAAAGCATGGGAATTAAAATTAAGTGACACGTGGAATTTGCGTCGTATTCCGAGATTGATAAATTGCTGGAGAATCGCTCGAGGCCATTCTTCCGGTGAAACCTAACCTCCGCCGAAATCGCGACGGCTAAAACGAAAGCGAAACATGTATCGGCTCATTCAACTACGACTGCGAAACTTGAATGCTCGGTTTGCAAAAAATCACATCCCTTGTATCAATGCATACAATTCTTATCATTATTCCCTGCGTGTCGATACGAGCTCATCAAATCACAGAAACACTGTTTTAATTGTCTCACATCTAATCATCTGACAAAAGATTGTAAAAACGAACATCAGTGCTGCGAATGCCATAATAAACATCATACTCTCCTTCATCTCTCGGACAGCAAAGCCATTGACTGATGAGTCGACAGTAGCGAGCGAACCGACTAAAGCAAACGCAAGCGGAGATGTTATATCGCTCACAATATTGCGAGTTGCAAATTCTGCGCCAGTGGTGCTTTTCGCCATCGCGTGAGTCCGCGTATATTCCGCCGACGGTAGGGTCGCTCACGCTCTCTTGGACCAAGGCTCCGCGGTTGCTCTTATCTCGGAAAGCTTAGCGCAACTGTTGAAGCTTTGGCGAATTAAGCAGCCGATATGTGTCCGGCATCGGTCAAATAATTTCTTCGGCGCATCATATTGCGGAAATTCAAATCAGTCCCGCGACTACTGACAGGCCGGCGTTTTCAGCAATCGCGATTACAATGAAATCATTGATAAAATACGTTTCGTCTCAGGTTCCCTCTCTTGTTCATTGCCAGATCTCACCGAGATCCCTCTCGCCGACAGCGAACCTTGAAGTTCGGATCCGATTGACATAATAATCGGCGCCGATCTCTATAGTCAAGTTATCCGCGAAGGATGCGCAAAGGATAGAGATACGAATCGATCGCGCAGAATACAGCATTCCGCTGGATTCTGTCCTGGCCTATTTCAAGGCCTCCTCCACAAGGACCCGTGCACACGCATCACACTGTGATGTACTGCGTACACCACTGACCTTGACGTCATCCTCCGTCAATTTTGGGAGGTGGAGGATCTTCCGCACCGTACATTTTTCAGCTCTGACGAACAGCAGTGCGAAGAACATTTCCTCGCAACGCATTTCTGTACACCCGAAGGGCGATATGTTGTTCGCCTTCCCTTCCGAAACGGTCCTCCGACGGATCTCGGCAACTCCAAAGTCGCTGCTGTCGCAAGCCTCGCACAATCGGAGAACCGTCTTCAACCCGGTGAAGGCTTCAGCCTACGCCGCATTTCTCAAGGAATATAGCGACCTCGGTCACGTGATCAAAGTCTCCGAGGCTAAATCTTCCGAGAAGTCTCCTGTGTACTACATCCCGCATCACGCAGTCACGCGTGAGAGTAGTGATATCATCCAGTTTACGCGTTGTATTTAATGCATCTAGCCGAACTTACACGACCATTTGTTAATCGGTTCCAAGTTATAAAATGACCTTCGTGCCGTCGTTTTACAATGACGTCTATACCGCTACGTTCTGTCCGCGGATATTGCCAAGATTTATCGCCAGATCCTCGTAGATCCGCGCGATACTACCTATCAACGAATTCTGTGGCGGTCCGCTCTAATGCGGGGTCTACAATGCAGTCGTTAAGATGTTAAGACTCTGCGACGGACCAATCAAAGAAGAGAATATATGATTTTTTCTTCTTTGATTGGTCCGTCGCAGAGTCGTAACATCTTAACGACTGCATTGTAGACCCCGCATAACAGCTCCCGTCGATGAATATCGACTTTTTACCGTGACATACGGTATCGCCTCCGCTCCATTCCTTGCGCTGCGCGTCCTTCAGCAGTTAGCAACGGATGATGGTTCTCAATCTCCGTTAGCGCTCTCAGTAATACAGTGTCAAATATATGTTGATGATTGCACGTTCGGCGCCTATGATCTCGCCATTGCGCGACAACTCGCGATCAACTAAACGCCCTCCTCGCGCGTGGCGGCTTCCGCCTCCGCAAATGGGTTAGTAATTGCCCTTCTCTCGTGAACGACATTGATCCCGTCGATCACGGACATGCTGGCGGCAAGGGACTTCACGAGGATTAATCCTTTAAAATTCTAGGCGTCTCCTGGCATCCGCAGCAAGACGTATTCCATTTCAAAATCGCCATGCCGAACGATTTCCCCGTTAACACGAAACGCTCGATTCTCACGACAATTTCGAAATTTTTTGACCCAATAGGGTGGATCGCCCCTGTGACCATTACCGCGAAAATTTTAATTCAGCGGCTGTGGTCTCTCCAGTGCGGATGGGACGAGAAAATCCCACCTAACGTCCGCGAGGAGTGGATCGCTCTTCATTCGAAGCTCTCACTCCTCGAGTAGATCATAATTCTGCGCTGAACCCACTATTTGCCCGACGCATGCAAAATTGAGCTTCGCAGACGGCTCCACGAAAACATACGCCGCCGTGATGTATTTATGAGTCATCTCTCCTAATGGTAAAGTCGAGGTGTCTCTGTTGGCAGCTAAATCAAAGGTAGCGCTGATTAAAACTATCAGCGTTCCACGCCTAGAACTTTGTGTCGTGCTGATTATAGCGCGTCTGCTTTATTTCATTCGTTCAGCGTTGCAATTCCCTGATTTCGAGTGTCTTTGTTGACAGATTCTGTGATTGCGATTGCGTGGTTAAAACAATCGCCAGCGCGATGGAAAACGTTTGTTGCCAACAGAGTTGTTAAGATCCAACAGTTACTTCCAAATATCGCGTGGAGACATGTTCCAACGAAAGATAATCCGGCAGATCACGCATCTCGCGGCCTCTCCCCCTCCGCGATCTTTGACACGCTCCAGTGGTAGCGGGGTCCAGCGTGGTTAAAACTCTTCCGAGAACTGGCCCACGACCAACCTGGTTGAAGGTCTGGACACGTCCGTCGAGGAACGACCTTCGATATTGGTCAACGCGGTTTCGTGGAATTTAGCCTCCCGGTTTTCGTTATGGTCCAAACTCTTACGAATCACCGCGTATTTTTTGCGCTATGTTAACAAATAACGGAAACGAAAACCCGAGGCAATTCACGATCTGGATAAACATCTTCCATTATCATCCCTTCTCTCTCCGGCGAAAATTCAAGCCACACAGCGATATTGTTATTTCACGATACAAGCTGAGGCATTTCCCGAAGAATTAGCAATTCTGGGAAAGAAAAAAATCTCTTCCAAAATCGAAACCGCTCATTTCCCTGCATCCATATTTTGATGAACACGGACTCATGCGAGTGCACGGACGGTTGCGAAATTCGCCGCTGTCAGATGAGATGCGACATCCCTAAAGTCGCACATGGTTTTAAATCTACTTATAAAAGACATTCACGTCAAAGCGTGTCACGCCGGGTCAAAATTAATCCTCGCGCTGCTCCGTCAGCAGTTCTGGATCCTTCGCGCTCGATCGGTCGTGCGCTCCGTCCTACACCACTATCTCGCGTGCGCGCGGGAGGAAGCGCGCGTTTCGGAGCAGCTCATGGGGGATTTACCAGCATGTTGGGTCACGCCGACACCGCGAGTCTTCGTCTATACGGGCGTCGATTACGCCGGTCCACTCTCGGTTCGCACCGCGCCTGGTCGAGGCCAAAAATCGCACAAAGTGTACATTGTCTTGTTCGTATGTATGACGACCAAGGCAGTGCATTTAGAATTAGTCTCAGATTATTCCTCCGCCGCGTTTGTCGCTGCGTATCAACGCTTTATCGCTCGTCGCGGTATGCCCATCGCGGTGTATTCGAATAATGGCACTAATTTTCGAGGCGCGGAAAAGGAACTTGCCGCTTCCTTCCACGCAGCGGCGAACAACGGCGCCTTTAGAACCGAGCTTTCAGGGGAAGGAACCGAATGGCACTTCATATCTCCCGCAGCATCTCATTTCGGAGGACTCTGGTCACGGTTCGAAGTGTTAAATATTATCTCAAGCTCATTGTCGGCTTACACACTTTAACCTTCGAAGAACTTACTACGTTGTTGTATCGTATCAAATTATATCTAGATTCGCGACCAATTGCCGCAGTTTCGGATTATATCGACGACTATAATGCGTTGACACCAGGACATTCCTTAATCGGTGGAGGTCTCCGCGTATCGCCGCAAGCGAGCCTGCTCGACGTCGCTGAGCAGCGGCTATCAAGATGGCAATTAGTCCAAATGAGCGAACGGATTTGGAAAGCGTGGAGCCATGACTATCTACATACGTTACAACAACGTCCAAAATGGCGAGTGATCTAGAATCTCACTAAAATAGGAAAAATTATACCCCTGCAAGATCCGTGCCTCCCCACGAGTCGATGGAAGCTCGGCCGAATAGTCATATGTTATCTCGGGAACGACGGACTCGTCCGCGTCGTAAAGATTAAGACCGCCGACTTCGAATATCAACGACCAGTAACGAAAATCAGCTTTCTGCTGGTCGATATTAATATCGAGACCGAACAAATCTCCGCCACGGCGGGTGGCATGGAAGCCGATCGCTTAGCCTAAACCCATTGTTTGTCGCTTCTTGTACAGCATTATCGATAAGAGTCATATTCCATACTACTTAATCCTAAATGTTATCGAATGTTATCTACATTCGAGGCGGGCGGTATGTTTGGACTTTAACTATTATTATATTATCAAAATAAGTTAGTTTCTCTGATTCGAATGTTTCATCGTAACCAGCGAGCACTGAAAGTGTTTACTCGTTTTAAATTAGAATACAGGCCGGCCAAGGCTTATTTCGCGAACACGGGAAATACACGCGTTCGTCATGGGATCCGTCCCTTCCTGCTGGATTCGTGTAGCACTTCCCGAACTGATTCCGACACAGAACCTTTCGAGCTCCGATCCGCGACGATTAAACAGAAAATCGCCGTCGTTATCTCCGGGCATAACATGAAACGTACCGCTCGCCTCGTCAGTACTCACTTAGCTGTTAATTATTAATAAAGTGAAGTGGTTGAGAATATCAAATTGAGTGCTTTCTTCGCGCTGTGAGTCATCCGAGGCTGATCCAGTCACTGCTCGAGCGAGCGCATCAGTGGCGCAACGCAAAACATTCGAGCCGAAACACTAATAGTGATGGTTTGAGGAGAAGGAGGGCAGTTAATTAAGCGGAGGCGCTAACCAGGTTTTTCGCCTGGCAGCGCGCATCCTGGTAGAGAGCAAGAAGCGAGAATTTATTAGAAAGAAACTGGAAAGAAGGAGAGAGTCGCTACGCGAGCAATCGCTCGGCAGTACGCATCCTGGTGGAGAGCGGGGACTGAGAAATCTTTTACGAAAGAACCGGAAGGAAGGCCAGACTACGTATTACAAAGTAGCTCACCCGTGATCATGATAGACTAGTCTTACTTTTGGTAGGCGCCCAAGAGTCGCGCACACACCGACTAGAAAATCAGATCTGCTCCGATGCTCCGATTTCACATCCTTATATAGTCATTATTTGTAGGCGAGGAGTACTGCGAGGTGAGTTTTCGCGATTCGCGGAAAATTCGGCGTATTAATGCTCGTCGCGCTAGGCCCTTTAATTCCCTCACCGCACCGCGCACCGCATGGCTCGCGCCTCGCGCTAGTAGATGTTCGCAGGTGCTCGCGGGGGTCGCACGTCGCAGGGCGCGCGCGAGAGCAGTGACGTGAATTCTTTTGATTTTCATGTTCTATATTAATTAGAATTTTCTTTGGGATCTCAGGTACGGCGCGGTAGCGGCCAATACACGCAATCATCATGCGAGCCAGAAAGTATTAATATTTGATTATTACTATTTTTTATTGATCTGAATGGAGACAAAGAATTAATCGAATATATACAGTGGTTTATAATTCATAGCACGGCTGCTCAAGTTTTTGATTAAACATGATTTTAGTCGAAAGACGTTATCCGGTTGACTATTGTGAATTCATTTTAGATATTGGATGGCGTAACAGTGTATTCTTTCAGATAACAAGAATTGTCGGGTTTCTTAGCTGTCAAAACAAAGTCTTTAAATTGAATTGCACGATATGCTCTTTTGTAATTTGCAAGAAGAATTTCTCGAAATTCTTTCTTCAACTTGGGATAAGTGGCCAATAGTTATAAAATCGGTATTTAATGCGGAGATTTTATTGTGTATATATAGCTGCTGCAGTGGCTTCTCGGCTTTTCGGAGCATTTTCTTTACTGTCTGCATGTAGTTTTCAAAGCTCAGAAAATCCTATGAACATCCATTATAGATCTATTTTATGTCCGCATGTCCATGGACATGAAATGGACGTCCATCGTATGTCCAAATTTGGACATCCATTAATGACCAATTTTTGGACGTCCATAGGATGTTCGAATTTGGATGTCAATCAGGAAGCGCGCTATTATAGCGCACAGGTATAATATTTGATTCAACATTTTTCAGAATGAAATTTTAACAAACTCTTACTAAAATAGTGTAATGGAAGAAGATTTGATATGAAATTACTTATAAAAAAACATATACAGTGATAGGAAAAAGTTCCGTAACGGTCAAATATCTTGGAAAATAATGATTATGGAGGAAAATGTTCAATATAAAAGTTTTAATATATAAAGTGGTCTATTATATGGTCATATTGAAATGATCTTCATGTTACCTTGAAGGACACTGTGAAGGTCAACTTTGAAATCTTAAATGAAAACTCCTATTTTCTATTAAATATTCTTAAAGCTGGTGTCAAGACGTTTCCGAAACACTGGTTACAAACACTTTTTGCTTGAGATCTTCCTGAGTTACGAAACTTTAAAATTTAAGTACCGCCGGCGCGTTATCTAAGGTGTACCGCGTGGAGGTGGCACGATCGGATGTCCACCTCTTCGAGATGCTTGATCAAAATAAGTCTTATGTGCGCGCGCGCGTCTGTTTCTGTATGTGTGTGTGTGTTTGTGTGTGTGCGTGCGTGCGCGTGCGCGTGCGCGTGCGCGTGCGCGTGCGTGTGTGCGTGCGTGTGTGTGTGTGTGAATACAGTCAGAGATAAGGATCCTGAGGTTCGTCAGTCCCCCGGTATTTTACGACTCCAAACCCTCTCTGCTGTGTGTGTGAGTGTGCGTGCATGTTAGACGTAATTAAAAAATTAATGGATAAATGTTCAAATTGTTGTCTGTTTACTGCTTGACAGTGTGGCAATCGGATGTAGATACTTTGCAGTACATTTTCTAGCATTTCCTGTCCAATTGAATTTGAAACGTCTAATATTCTTGTTCATAATTCATTAATGGTTACCGGTTTTGTTTCGTATACTTTGCTCTTCAAATATCCCCAATAAAAATAGTCGAGTGGGGTAAGATCTGATGATCTAGGTGACCACTCCATTTGACCTCTTCTACCAATTCATTTATTGGGAAATGTTTCATTGAGAAAGTTACGAGTCATTATGGCAAAATGAGCTGGTGCTCCATCCTGCTGGAACTAAACATTTTCAAAAGCATTTCCTGTAATGTTTTGAATACATGGTACGACTTCGGTTTTTAGTGAGTGCACTATGTAATTGTGTGCATTTATATTTCCTTCGATAAAAAACGGACCTACAATACGATGACCTATTATTCCAGCCCAAACATTTAGTTTTTGGGGATATTGAGTGTGACAATCTCTCATCCAATGGGGATTATTGTCAGCCCAATATCTTAAATTTTGACGATTGACAGATCCGTTCAACTCAAAGGTGGCTTCGTCAGAAAAACAAATCCAATTAAAAAATTGATGGTTTCCATCATATCGCCTCATCATTTCCTCACAAAACTCAATTCTTCTGTCGAAATCATCTTCAGACAGTTCCTGAACGAGTCTCATTTTATACGGGTAGTAATCATGTTTTTTTCAAAATTTTCACGACCGATCTTCGGCTTATATTGCATTCCTGAGCTATTTTTGAAGGAGGCTTATGATGATTTTCGATAACACTTTGTAGAACATTTAAAGCTACATCATCGTTAGTTGCTGTTTTAGGTCTCCCAGACCTTTTTCATCTGCAACTGAACCCGTTCTTTCGAATCGCGAAACTGTCCGATAGACAGTAACTTTAGAAATTGGATCGCGGTTAGGATATGTGTCATTAAACAGATTCGCGACGTCTTGGTGAGACCTCATTTTATCACCATACCCCGCATCACAAGAATAGTAATTCTCTCTGTGTTAGTTAGATGCATATTTAATAGTAATCAAAAATGTAATGGTGTATTCGAGGAAAATTAAAAATTTTATGTAGAAAAAGTGATAAGGACCGACGGCTTTCTCAGATCTGTTTTATTATACGAGTACGCCAAGAAGGACGATAACTCTTGTTTTCAATTATCCAAAAGCGGTCACACTCAGTATCCCCAAAAACTAAATGTTTGGGCTGGAATAATAAGTCATCGTATTGTAGGTCCGTTTTTTGTCGAAGGTAATATAAATGCACACTACGTGCACTTACTAAGAACCGAAGTCGTGCCATGTATTCAAAACATTACAGGAAATGCTTTTGAAAATGTCTGGTTCCAGCAGGATGGGGCACCAGCTCATTTTGCCATAATGACTCGTAACTTTCTCAATGAAACATTTCCCAATAAATGGATTGGTAGAAGAGGTCAAATGGAGTGGCCACCTAGATCACCAGATCTAATCCCACTCGACTATTTTTATTGGGGATATTTGAAGAGCAAAGTATACGAAACAAAACCGGCAGCCATTAATAAATTACGAGCAAGAATATTTAGACGTTTCAAATTCAATTGGACAGGAAATGCTAGAAAATGTACTGCACAGTATCTACATCCGGTTGGCACACTGTCAAGCAGTAAACGGACAACAATTTGAACATTTAATCCATTAAATTTTTAATTACGATTAACATGCACGCACACTCACACATANATTTTTAATTACGATTAACATGCACGCACACTCACACATACACACACACAGCAGAGAGGGTTTGGAGTCGTAAAATACCGGAGGACTAACAAACCTCGGGGTCCTTATCTCTGACTGTATTCTCACACACGCGCACGCGCACGCGCACGCACGCACGCACGCACGCACACACACAAACACACACACATACACAGACACAGACGCGCGCGCGCACATAAGACTTATTTTGATCAAGCATCTCGAAGAGGTGGACATCCGA
>QKQZ01018809.1:0-14746 GCA_003595255.1 Solenopsis fugax
CTCCCCCGACACGTAGGCACCGTGCCTTGGTTTAGCACCCGGAGGTCCAGCTCGGCCACCCAGGTGCCCAGCATTTCACCCCTCCTGTCAGTGACCGTGGAACCCCATTCGAAAGATTTCGAGTTGAAGTCCCCGGCCACCAACATCCAGCCCGGGAGGAAGCGACGGACCGCTCCCCCTATCTCCCCCAACTTCGCCTCGAAATCAGCGAGCGCGATGTTGGGGGAGATATACACCCCAACGATCACTTTATCTCTCCAGCGACCCGCTACAAACCCTTCCCCCCTTGTCAGCGTGGAGAGCNAAATCGGCAACTGATCTGGGAATTTCGGCAGCCTTTCCGCGAACGGTGACGAGAGAGAATCGTGGGAAGAAATCGTTAACACGATCCGATTCCTGATTGGGTATCAATTTTGAACGTCCGAAGTGTACCGGTCGACTCCGTGAGAAATATAAATATTTTCGAGTTAAATCCCGAATCTCTCTCGCCCCGATGACAGAACAAAAGCGTCGACTTGTTTTGAGACTTTGTTTTGAAAGTGTATCGATTGCCCGTGCCGATCGATATATTTACAAAAGACGAGTTAAGACGTTTCATATACTTATCAGTCTAAGAGAGAATCGCGCTGATGCGATTCGAATGAGATCGAGCAAGGAGATCACATTTAATAATGAAGAATTAATATTAACAAAAATAATACGCGAGACTTAATAATAATAATAGACTTACATCTATATAAGAGATAATGACCGAAATTTCTTTGAATTACCGGAGACGCGCTGAGAATTGTTTTCGACCGAATTAACTGTATTCTAAACAATAATAGTTACAAAATTTTTATTTGATGTTTACTTCGATGAGAATTTACAATTATATGAAATTATTACCGATAATTACTTATGGAAAACGTTTCACTTTGAAGAATTATATGACATCGTTATAACATATTCTGTACGCATAACAAATGGAAAAGAATATATCATAAAAAACTGGTATTAATAATTTGAAATAAAATTATCTATTTCTATTACATTAGGGTTGATCCAAAAGTAAGGTTACAAGGCCCATATTTCGCGAAGTATGTCTGCGATAGAGAAGTGAGGAGTGTGCATTTATTCTAGTACATTCGGCTGGCAACATTGCAGAGTTTCCTTCATCTGCCACCTACAGCGCTAGCTACAGGTCAAATCAAAATGGCGACTCGTTTGAAAAACTGGTCTCGCGAAGAAATCCGTTCAGTTATTCGGTTTCTGTGGGCGAAAAAGGTATCGGCGGCCGAAATTTACCGAAAGTCATCCTTCTTCACGACAACGCGCCGCCCCATACGGCACAAAAGACCACGACGCTATTGGAGCAGTTCCGCTTGGACGTCATCGACCACCCTCCCTACAACCCGGACCTCGCTCCAAGTGACTTTCACCTGTTCCTTCATTTCAAGGGGCACTTAAAAGGCCGACGATTCGCTTCGGACGAGGTGGAAGACTTCGTGACAACTTGGCTGAACGCGCAAGGACAAGAATTTTACAAGAAGGGAATTTTCAACCTTATCCCACGAAGCAATAAGTGGCTAAACCGCCATGGAGACTGTGTCGAAAAATAATCCTAGGGATGATATTTCAAAGTGGCTATATTGGTTTTTCTGAATAAAACATTCCCTTTTCACTGCAGGCTTTGTAACCTTACTTTTGGATCGACTCTCGTACATATAAATGAAATCTTATTAATATCCCGTAATTTCTTTTATTATTAACTATATACAGGGTGTAATTAAAAAATATACTTGAAGTATACCACGAGATACACAGGGCAAGAATTCAAGTCGAAAAGTCCCGAGTCATTTTTTGATCTGAAAATTTTGTAAAATTAATTTAAATATTAAAAAGTTATCTTTCGTTTCTTTATATGTATAATTAAAAAAACATACTTGAAGTATACCATGAGACATAGGATAAAATTCCAAGTCAAAAAGTCTCGAGTCATTTTTCGATCTAAGCTTTCTGTTCGTAGTTATACGGTATTAAAGTTTGCGAATCAGCATCCTATAGATGGAAAGCAGGGATGGGAGAGTAATGGCTACTCTTCGCTGCTGCTTTCCTAGAGACGGGCGCTGATTCGTAAACTTTAATACTGTATAACTACGAACGGAAAGCTCAGATCGAAAAATGACTCGAGACTTTTCGACTTGGAATCTTTTCGACTTTTATCCTGTGTCTCATGGTATACTTCAAGTATGTTTTTTTAATTATACTTATAAAGAAATGAAAGATAACTTTTTAATATTTAAATTAATTTTACAAAATTTTTACAACAAAATTTAGTAAAATATATAATATTTTATTTAAGAAATTAAAAAGTATGCAATTCATTTATTCATAATATAATTTAAAGAAAATTTAACTAAAAATTTATAAAATTTACGAAGTAGTTAAAAATTTTACTGTAAAACATTTTACAACCTGCTTGGTAATTTTTACTATGTAGTTCATAAATTTTCTTTTGTACATTTCAAAAATGTGTATCGTTACACGTAATATTTGCTAGATTGCCAAATTGTCCCAAGCTTGTCACCATACATTGTACAATTTGTAATGAATTTTGCGATAAAATATCAAAAAATATCGAAAAATTCTCTCCGTATACTATTTTCTCTTTAATTCTTTGAGATTAAATATTACATTTCATTGAAACTTTTTTAAATACATCCACTTGGTTGATCTTTTCAAATTATACTTTGCATGAGCTCTTTCTATTTAAAATGAACCGACTTTCCGTGCACGGATGAGCTCGCCAGCGCGGTGCAGCGAAAATGGTTCGAGCGAGAGGAAGAAAAGGCGGTCAATGAATAACGCGGTCGAGTAGAATTTAATAAAAAGACATGAACATTTATTTAATCGGCAAAAAGATGTACGAACAAGTATACGATTCTTACAGACTACGCGGTAAAAACATCGAGGTATTTTTAACGCGGCTATGTACAACGCGGATGTAGTTACAGCGGATCGGACGATGTTTTCAGTGAGTGCGCGTGAAACGTGCGGCGACACGCGGTGTCGCTACCGATAAGTAGGTTGTTCACGGACGTGGCTGATGTGCGCAATTTTGGGATTAGGATCGCGCGGTAGGCGGGGCCTACAACGAAACTCACAGGCTAGCCCGGATGATCGATCGATAGACGAATCGATGGGTGATCGCGGAGAACGCGACAAGATAGCTAGGAACCTCTGCGACGGCCAAGTACTCTTCGGCCCAGAATCCCGATACGGCGATCCCAGTTTGTGTGTCACAGCGGTGGAGGCTGGAACATGCACTCGTGAGATTCGGGGAATTCGGGTCCGGACCAAGACACTTGGCCATACGCGATTCCTCGGTCTCGCAGTGCGAGAAGAGAGTCTGGAGTTCTTCGGGGGCTAAGTACTCTTCAGCCACGGCCAAGAACCCTTCGACCGTTTCTATCCCGAGTAGGAGCGGATAGTCGTAGCGCAGCGGAGGATCAGGATGCTGGCTGACGACAGAGTGAGTCTTCTCATGCTAATTGCCGGTATTTATATTCGGCAATTAGCATGAGTATCCGTGATGTATCGGTTACGTTTTTCGGCGCTTAGAGGCAAGATCGGTCGGGTGGGAGACGCGCACTCCCCAGCGGCTTGCGCGTGCGAGGATTCGACGTGATTCGCTGCCGTTAGGCAAACTTAGTATTTTTGGAGCGTTTAAAAATGGGCACCCTTTGCCTGCTCTACTAATTCATATAGTGTTTTGAAAACGTAAATGTCAGCACTTAAAAGCCACGAAAGGATCGGCAAGTATTCTAATTTAAAATGATTTTCAAGATCAGCAAAAAAAATAAGGAATTATGTAGTTTGTACACCTAATATGTGTCATCATTGAATACTTGGACTTGCTTTGAAAAACTGGAAGCAATTCTTGTAATTGCACACTGTGTAATATATCATTTATATCCTCGTCTGGTATGGTGTCTGACATGGTATCAAGTACTAATATCTAAAACATTAATTTCTAAAGTACACAATATTTTCAAAAGTTGTATGTGTGTGTATGCATGCGATATGAAGATAACAAAGATTTTTATCTTACGATCACATTGTAGAAATAGTTGAAATATAACTCATTTGCAAATTCCATTTAACATTAAGTCCGTGTACTGAATGAAAATAGAATACGACAGTACTATTCGTGACACGCATCTTTTAAATAGCTAAAATTTTTTCTTTAAATGAGTTACAATTCAACGATTACCACGATGTGTTTCTTTCGTATGTTGTGGGAGGAAATTCTCGATAAAAGAAAGCCGCAAGAAGACGAGGGGACTCATTCTATCTAGGACTTGGCCATCTCGGCCTTGCCGAATCGATAGATTTCTTGTTGTCACAAGTGGGTCGCTTGCTTAGCATTCCCGGTATCGGTCACTATGTCGCTGTGTCGGCGTTACCGATATCGGTCTTGCAATACCGTGTACTTTTATTTTTACAGTTAATTGTTATGTTTATTGTTTACGCTAAGTCGATGGCTTTCGCCTCTCGCGACTGAGGTTTATTGTAAAATTTGTTATAAAGTTCGAGAGGATTCAAATCGGACCTCTACATCGGAATCTGATCGTAGCTGGTGATCGGCCGACCAGATCTAGAAATGATCCTAAAAAATATTAATAAAATATTATGAGTTATCAGACTCAGAATAATTGATACAATATAAATCCTAATAAGAAAGTGTAATGACAAATTGAAATAATGAATACGGCATTACCGGTCGAAAGCAGTTCTTAGTGCTCAATAATTTTTTCTAGGTAAAATTTATAAACATTTATAAGATTCTCCCAAACTGCGCGCCGCAATTTTGCCGGACTTAAAACATAGCACTGAATTCGAATATAATATCATAAAATTAAATTGCTAATCAATTTAATTATTTATTTAATGCTTGTACGCATCTCTACTATCTCCCTTAATCCCGAAAAACTATAAAGAAATTATTGCGATAAATATTAACTCAACTAGGGTTTGAACCTGGATCCCCCAGCTATCCGGGAAGGGTGTCTCAGCCAGTTCGACCACCAAGGCACTTGGTAATATTTATCGTAATAACCGATGATGTTACATGAGCGTCATTCACAGCTGACACGTGTATACAATACAATACAAATCCTAATAAATATCGGAATAATTGAATCTTATTGATTTTAAATCTAATTACACAGGTCTACGAAATTTAGGGAGGGGGGGTCTTGTGTTTTGAACTTTGAAGGATGCTTCTATAGAATTACGATGCGCTGAAGACGATTACGTTGTCCGTTTTTTCCATCACTCTCCATTTTTTAAATAATCGCAAAAACAGTTGTTTTCGAATTTGATTTCTTTATGATTTTTTTCTGGCTAAAGAAAAATGATAGCGAGGTCAACTTTAAAGCATTTTACACACAAGTTCCCACAATACTGAAAATATTTTTCCGCAATTTATAAAAAATATTTTATGCAAACCATAAACAAAAACTTTTATAAAATCGTGAAAAAATGGTAAAAAAATGATAAATTTTGAAATAGAAAACCAAGTACTTCGAAAGAAAAAAATCTTAAAAAATATTTGACCATTTAGGCTTATAGCTGTATGTTTCTAGTTTAAATCTTTTTTTGAAAAATTAATTTCCTATCATTTGTTAAAAAGTTATTGAATTTAAAGCATAAATGCATGCCGCGCGGGCGTCACCTACGCTGCGCGATCAGACTCGAAAGGATGTCCTCGAGAAGGTGACACCCGCGCGGGATGCATTTATGCTTTAAATTCAATAACTTTTAAATAGTCAGAAATTAATTTTTCAAAAAAAGATTTAAACTAAATACATTCAGCTATAAGCCTTAATGATCAAATATTTTTTAAGATTTTTTTTTTTCGAAATGCTTGGTTTTCTATTTCGAAATTTATCATTTTTTTAACATTTTTTCACGATTTCATCAAAGTTTTTTGTTTATGGTTTGCATAAAACATTTTTATAAATTGCGAAAAAATATTTTCAGTATTGTGGGAACATTTCTGTATAAAATGCCGTAAAGTTGACCTCGTTATCATTTTTTCATTAGCCAGAAAAAAATTATAAAGAAATTAAATTCGAAAAAAACTGTTTTTACGATTATTTAAAAAATGGAGGGTGATGGAAAAAATGGACAATGTAATCGTCTTCAGCGCATCGAAATTCTATAGAAGCATCCTTCAAAGTTCAAAGCACAAGACCGCCCCTAAATTTAGTAGATCTGCGTTATATAAGCTGTCACTAATTTTTCTTTTCTGAATAAAATTTTTATTTTTGATAGTCAAATTACTTGTTTTTACTTAAAAAACTATACTAGAAAAAAATACATGAAAATTTTTAAAAATTCTAAAAGTCGATAAAAAATAGGAGTGTTTGATTTGAACCAGTGGGTGGTCTGATTTGGAATCAGCGTTTCCAAATCGGATCAGAAAAAGTGTTTTTACATTTTTGAATATAGTTCAACACAGATGAGAGATACGTCAAAATGATCTGTAACAAAAATAAAAGGAATTACATTATCTTTCCAACAACGCCTTCGATTTTATGATTGGATTTTATTTGCGCTTATAGAAAGCAAAAAGGTCCGATTTATCCCACTCTTCCCTATATAATTTTGTAAAATACTGTTTTTTAAACAAAATTAATTTTTTACTTTTATTTTTGAGATAATTATCTTGTTTTTTCTTCCACCAGTTATGCAGTGTCGTCATATTTTTATAAACCACGTTCTAAGTAATAAATATTTCATAACTTTGATTTTAGAATCTATTAAACAACATTTCGACGAATATAATTGTTTAAGATTGGAGATATTCGACCGTTAATGTAATACATACAATTGAAATAAGAACGCCATGTACGGTCAAGCTGGATCTAGGTACTTTTTATAAATTTTACTTGTGTGAATTTTATATACCTTTTTTCAAATTCAACCGACTACGCGCCGAATTACTTTTCCGGTCATAACGCAGCTATAAGTTGAACATGAACAGGTAATATCACATTTATTAAATTAGAAATAATTTAATAACTAACGATGCTAACTTGCATCTTGATGTTAGACCCCTCATCCCTCCTGAAAAAACTGTAAAGAATTTATTGCGAAAAATATCACCTCAGCCAGGGTTCGAACCTGGAACCTCTCGAATCTCCGGTCCGGGCATCTTACCACTTCGACCACTGAGGCCTCGGTGATATTTCTCGCAATAAATTCTTTACAGTTTTTTCAGGAGGGATGAAGGGTCTAACATCAAGATGCAAGTTAGCATCGCTAGTTATTAAATTATTTCTAATTTAATAAATGTGATATTACCTGTTCATGTTCAACTTATAGCTGCGTTATGACCGGAAAAGTAATTCGGCGCGTAGTCGGTTGAATTTGAAAAAAGGTATATAAAAATCNTAAAAAGGTATATAAAATTCACACAAGTAAAATTTATAAAAAGCACCAAGATCCAGTTTGACCATACAAGGCGTTCTTATTTCAATTATATAATTGTTTAAGTTTTAACATATAATAATAATTATTAACAAAATCATTGAATAAAACATAAATGCCATATTACTACTTTTTCCTCTACATATTCTACATAATTAACAGTACGTTATTATTATATATGAAAAAATCAACTATTTAATTTTGAGTATATGTTATACTAAAGAATAAATTACTTAACTGTTAACCGTCAATAGTAAACTGGATAATAATAATTTGAACTAGATCGTTTAAATATAATCACACAAATAAGTAAAGAAGCGTCAACCACGTCAATAACGATATTATCAGCACATTAAATAATTGTAAATAATTTATTCAGAATAATATAAATATTTTTCGTAATAGTATCGTAATTAAACAATCAATTGTTAAACAATTTAATTTGTGATATAATTTCTATCTTCAGCTTATAATTGCGTTTCAATACCAATGGTGTTCAGCTACTGAAGGCAGTTTATAAAAACTGAAAATATATTTAAGATTTACATATAAAATAATATTAGGCACCAACTTTTATCTTCGATTCTGTAATTGATTCTTTACTTACTTATTTGAGTAATCTAGATTATAAAGAAAATATCAAATATATGTATCGATTGTACTATCATATACATTTAAAAGTTAAAATTTATCACTTAACTTCTAATTTTAATAACTCTTTTCATAGCAAACAGTACAGTATGTTAACCGAGAGGGTTTCCGGATATATGCCACGTGTGTGCTGGACGTTGTGCCGACGTTTCGTTTCCTGATGATGCAAGCTGCAATGTTTGCGAAACGTCGGCACAGCGCCCAGCACACACGTGGCATGTATCCGGAAACCCTCTCGGTTAACAATATCAACGGCCACGAAAGCCTCAAGACTGGAGTACAGTATGTACTAATGTATGTGTATCATCGTTTCAACGTATGTATCGTCCCTATTTTTACATTAATTATTAATGCTCCATAATGAACTTTAATTTGTATTTCTAATTGAGAAGATTCCAAGAGAGTTTCAAGAGATATTGAAATGTTGTATCGCCCCTATCTTTATATAAATTATTAATACCCTACAATAGATTTTAATTCACAGTATTTCTAATTGCGTTGAAGACAGTTTCAAAAGATATTAAATAGAGAGAACGATGTTGAATATTGAATATTTAAAGTATACTGAATATTTAAAGTTAAAAGGAATAGATGGTATCGGATTGTATTCGAGAACTAACTATCCAATGAAATGGCGTATTTTCGCTTGAAACCACAACAATTGCTTCGAATTCTTGAAATATTGGGAGTATTATCTAGTACGTCGCCGAAATCGATTTCTAGGCGTTTTTCCATTCTTAGAAATATTGTATGGTGTCTGACTTTCGGCAATTTAATATTTCAATTAATTGGCGAGTTTCTGTATATTTATCACTGTCAAGACATCATTATGATACTAAAGACTATATTAATAGCTGCTTGTGTGACTGATGGAGTTTTAAACCTTATAATATGTCATATTCAAAAAGAACGACTACAGGTAAAGTAATTCTTATTACTTTATAATACAAACATAAGGAACGAGAAGAATGTTCTGTTTATCTTGTTGCGTCCGACACACTCACACGCACTCACTCGCGACTCTCGTGGAAATAAAAAGACACTTTATGAAAGAACGATAATCTTTAATGGAAACTTCTACAAAATAATATCTGCGTCCGCACGCGTTGATAGCTCAAATTGAACGCAGTTGTCAAAAACGAGAAACGACCCATCGGCAGAGAACGATCATCTTCTTATGGTCATCGATTTTTCTGTAAAGATTTCATGTCAGCTGTTCAATAACGGGAGAACAGCAAAATCACAGCCACAACAATATGTATACCTATTAATGCGAGTAAAAATTAACTTAGAATCTTAACATTTAATGCAATAATATTTTTCAAAAATTACTTTAAGTGCATAAACAAGATTTTTTTTAATCATATTTTTTTATAAATATTATTTTCGGGAAATCGAAGAAGAAAAAAAGGAAACATTTCCGCTGAGGAACACTCATATATAATTCCACATGTCGCATTTGTGAAATAAACAAAATTAACGTTAAGAACTCAGACTTTATTCAAAGGCAATACTGTTCAGCACATTTGAAATTTTAACGAAAGCCGAGGAATTATCAAAACAATGACAGCTCCAGACCAAATCTGAAAGTTGTTTTTTTTGACAACTCCTCTGACGGAAATAATTCTACCTAAATTTAAGAAATGCTACAAAAAATGTTATTAAAATTGGAACACTTTTGTTAATTTTAATAATTAAATATAAATTTCTACGAAAAAATAAATAATTTCTACAGACTTCTATTTTCAATAGAACTTTGTATTTATTCATAGAAATTTTTTTAATACAGAGTAAGCTATATAGAAAAATATTACATTTAAATAAATATTATATATTTCAAATATTTCATAAGTTTATATATCCGCAAATCTATCATAAGTTCATCATAAGCGTTACATTTATCCAAAACATGTTCTGAATCCTATTTAGTTTAATACTTCAATCAAGAATATTTAGTTAAAGTAAAAATTCGATCTCTTTATTATATAAAGTCGAGAGAAGAATCCATATGTTTTAATAAATTTCTCTTTTTTGAAGGAAAATGTATCTTACTTTGAATCAAGTATCATATTTATTTATTTCGAGAATAATTATTAATCTTCAAAAAGAAAATGTGTTTTCAGTACTGTTACGTCTGGCGGGTAAAAGTTTTTCTTTTTCCTCGCCATCCGCAAAATACGTACAAACAATGAACAATAGTCTTCATTAGATTAAACTCATGTCTGAACAAAAAATAAACCAACTGACTAAATTTTAGTAACAATTTTGCAATTACTTTTCCTCTTTGATAAAAATAATAGTAAAAAATGTGTTTCTTCGTAAATAATAGACACCCCATATATTGAGGATTTCGCGACGCGTTCGCGTGCGCTGCCCCGCAACTCGCTACCCCCGCGAGCGCCAACAAGCGCTAGCCGTGAGGGCACAAGCACCTGTAGGCCAGGGTGCGAATACTCGCGAGGCAGGACGCGAGCCGCGTGGCGCGCGGCAAGATGAGGTATTCTAAGGCTCTAGTGCGGCGAACCCTATCGCCAAAATTTTCCGCGAATCTGAAAAATCGTCCCGCGCCACCTCGCGCTTACAAATAAAACCTATATAAAGAGCGAAATCGGAGCTCCTAACTTCAGATCGGACTTGATAGTCGGTGAGAATCCGCTTCCCTAGAGCGAGCATTAACGTCTAGACTAACAAGTTCCAATCGCGCCGACGGGCGGGCGAACCTTTTTTGTTTCTGTCTGATGCCTGATTTTCTTTTTCCAAATTCGTCTTCCTGATTTTCCTCGAGGATGATCCGCTACGGAGTGTGAAATTCTCACGGCGACGTCCTCAATTCATTTCCACCATATAAAGTCTTCCTCCTCAAAGATGATCCGCCACGGAGCGTTAAACTCTTACAGCGACGTCCTCGATTCTCTCTCTCTAAAATATGCCCCCTCGAGGATGATCCGCTACAGGGTGTAAAACTCTTACAGCGACGTCCTTGATTCACTTCCACCATATAAAACCTTCCTCCTCGAGGATGATCCGCCACGGAGCGTTAAACTCTTACAGCGACGTCCTCGATTCTCTCTCTCTAAAATATTCCTCTTCGAGGATGATCCGCTAGAGGGTGTAAAACTCTTACAGCAATGTCGTCAACAAAAACGATCCTTGAATCACAAAACCAGCCATAAAATATCACTTATATCTCTAAATATTCACTTTACAAAAATTCAAACAAATTCCTCTTTCCTTTCCATACAAGGCATACGGCAGAATCCACAGATAAATCTTTATATTAAATTCTTCAAATCCTCCGCGTAGGAATAATTTAATAAACTCAGAATCTCCTAAAATCACTCTCCGATTCTCAAATTTCAATCTCTTACGATCAACCACGCTACGCTCGGGCTACACGGCGACGTCCTCAATTCATTTCCACCATATAAAGTCTTTCTCCTCAAAGATGATCCGCCACAGAGCGTTAAACTCTTACAGCGACGTCCTCGATTCTCTCTCTCTAAAATATGCCCCCTCGAGGATGATCCGCTACAGGGTGTAAAACTCTTACAACGAAAAGTAGGGAAAAGGACTAAAAATGGCGGATCATAGGAATATCTACATCTTTAGTGCTCTATTATTACTAGAGCACTAAAGATGTAGGTATTCCTATGATCCGCCATTTTCAGTCCTTTTCCCTACTTTTTGCTTTCTCGCTGCCTCGTCACCTCGCCGTGCGCCGTTCAGCTGAGGCAGCGAGAGGGCAAGGAGTGGAGGAAAGGACTGAAAAACGGAAGAAAACATAAAACAAGATTATCCTGGAACAGGGTAGCCTCCCGTAAAGCGTTTGAAGGAACCGATGGAATCGGCGCCGCGGATGGAAAGGGAGTTCCAAAGCGTCGGTTCATCTACGAAGAAGCTCTGAAAAGTTGAGGTGTGGCAGGTGGGGACAGCGAAGTCGAGCGGACAGGTTCTCGAGGTAACACGAGGTCGGGAATGAGAGAGAGAGAGAGAGAGAGAGAGAGAGAATGGCCCAATGTTTTTAGAAAAGCCTGCGTGATTGCAAAGCTACATGCTATGCAAATATTGATTATAAATCATGTCGGCGCTTGATCGAAGCATCGTGGAGTTTGTCACCTCATTGATCACGTGCAACGCAGGTGCTTCACACATCATTTGCAGCACTCGCATTTCGGAGCAACGTTCTGGTCGTGTTGCCATCTCTCTCTACGGTTGTCGCTGAAGGATTTTATATAGTTTTGTAACATGATTTTTAACAGTAGATATATATAATAATTTCGAGTGTGTAAAAACTCAGATTTGGGCCACGCGGCAATAAAGACTTAATGACCATCAATTTTTGCGTCTGCATATTTGTTGCCCTAATCCTCGAAGCTCGACTGACAAGGAACGTATACAAAATGTCCGCCTCAGATTTAAACGAGCTTTTAATATGTTGTACAAATAAAAATAAGGGACACATAATTTTTTATACGTGCTGGTTTTTACTTTTAGGGGGTGAAACATCCCTTTGAAGAAAATCGGATTTTTTCTGTCGAAGCGAATCGTCGAAACTATAAGATAGAGAAAAATGTTCTAATTAAAAGTTAAATGGCTTGAAGATTATTTTATAACAGTGATAAAAAAAAATTTTGTTTTAATACTTTCCCTCATCACATACCTATTTTTTTCAAAATTTTTATTTCTTTTTATAAGCAAAATAAAGCTTATTTTATTATAAATTCAATGATAAAGTTATGTTGCAACATTTCCATTTTCCAAAAATAATTAAAAACCACTTCATAACGTATGGTACGCCTACTCGTCCGTGTGTTCGACTTCACAATAAAACGGATTTGTCTTATATGGCGTTGACTACATGTAAGAGCATTGAAGACAAATCAATAGAATGAATGTTGAAATAAAAGTTTTATAATAATAATAATAGTAATAATAAAATAATAGTGACTTTTTTAAACCGCTAAAATCAGTCAAATTTTTTTTATAATGTCACAGTATGTAAGGAAAACAAATTATGAGTAAAGAAATTATTATTTATTCATAACTTGTTTTTAATTGCAAAGAATAGAAGTCATTCGTGTCAACAATGTACGTAGACAAAACAATGCATCAGCAAGTTCCAGCATAGTTGCAAGTTGTCGGCAAATTGTCAAAAATATTCTCATAGTTATCAGCAAAGCAACAGAAGGGGCTATTCTCTTATCATTACGTTCTTATCAGCAATAATTTTAAAAATATAATATCGGCAAGTTTCCAACAACTTATCGGCATTATACTTTGTCACGACTTTTCTTAGTGTGACGCCGAGAATAGCGCGATCAAATAAGAAAAAGGCTCCGAAAATTATCTCGCTCGCTGGAAGAGCTAAACGCTGTTCGCTAAACGCAACACTAAAAATCGTTAAGTCGGAACAGTTAGGCGCCAGACGTGCTCTACGGCACGTCAATTCACAAAAAAGGACGCAACCCAAAGAAGCGACACACTAACGCGATAGCTGTCCTTGCTCGCGAGAGCCGACTAACTCCACCTAACGGTAGAGGGGAGGCAGGGCGGAGCGAAGGTAAGAGTCGCGTACACTAACGCAACGAGGGAGTCGGTTGGTCGGCGAGAAAATTGACACAGAGATTAGTAACAAACAGGTAACATTTATTCTAGATTATTAACAAGATCCGGTCGATGTATGCCAGTAATGAGTAATGACAACAGTCGATTCTTTCTGCGATACGAATTATCCGTTAGTTCTCGCGGAACGTGATCTGTCCGATCGCGACAACGGATGACTTTAAGCACGATCTGAACATATTCGACACGCAAGCGATAGTGAGCCGATATAGCATTCAAACGCGACAGGGACGAGCTCGAACTAACTCCGAAGCGTGACACACAAAAGTAACTCCAATAATACGAAACGAGCTAAATACTACGCAACACTAGGATTTCCATCACGAAACATTATAACGACTGCGCGACACACCAGAATTTCGATCGCACGAAACTTGGTTACCCGAATGAACAGCGCGATACCAAAATTAAGGCGGGAACCACGAACACGCTCGGGAAACGGCACAGATCCTCGCGGCACGTCGCGATTATGCGCCGATCAAGCCGGCCGGCGCAACCGAATGAGGCGAGAACGCGGTACAGGGCTCGCCACAGGATCCTGCACGTTTCTCGGCTCTCTCCAAGTCGCGAGATCTCCAGAAGGGACGACAAGACTAAGCGCGTGATATTCCCCTTGAGCCTGCGACGAGATTTGCAGAGGTTCTCGCACATCCTTGCCGGCAACCAATTTATACCAACACGAACTCAATCCGCAACGGAGACGATTCTCCGTGCGCACTAACACTAATTCCACTTGCCGGCAGAATGGACGCGACGATCCTCGCTCGCACGCGGCTTTACATCGAAGCAAACCTAACCGCGGGGCACGCTCACCGGTGCAGACGTCTTCGTCTCCTCGGCGTGGTTCTCGTCCTCGACAGCTCTCTCCGTTTAGATAGCACGCACGCTCGTGACTGGGCCAGGGATTCGTCCTCGAAGCGACACGGCTGATCGATCGCATCAAAACACGCAGCTCGCACGACAGCCTACGCAAAAGTGATCCCGCTCGATGCAG
>QKQZ01018818.1:0-14767 GCA_003595255.1 Solenopsis fugax
ATATAATAATAATATAAATTATAATTAAAATAATTCAATTATTTTTAGAGAAAAAGTTAAGGTTAAATGAAGTTTTCTCCTTTTTATTTGATCGAGCTCAACACATATACACAAAAATGTGCGTCTAACAACATCGTTTCTGACAACAAATATTTTAATAATAATAATAATAATAAGAAAGATAATTTTTAATTGGTTTATTTAAATTTCAACTAAATTGTTTACGAATGTTCATATTGCGATCGACTAGATATTCATTAAATTCTTGGAATTAATTAAAAATAATTAGTCTTCTGCTTGAGAGATAAATTGAAAAATAACTGAACTAATGAGATTATAAAAACTTTTTTAGATTCCAAAACGTTCTTTCCGAAGAAAATTTTACTCGAAATATATAGTACACGTAACGTATACTATATTATATTGAGTAAAATTTTCCTCGGAGAGGATGTTTTGGAATGCAGCTCAAATATACAATAATTTTTAGATTGTTTCTCTTTTGTTATACATTTCTTTCAGCATCCCTTAGGACATACGTGTAAAATTTCAGTTTTAGAATTGTAAGGAAGATAATAAATGGATTAATAAATACAAAAAATGGCATTAGGCTGTTTCGTAAAAACCACCCGCCTTAAAACAAACTTACGAAGAATTAAGCTATAAGATTGTATTATCACTTTAATTAGCACAGATTTTTTTTCACATAACAGGTTCATGGTTTTAAAAGAAAAACGTCCCAGAGTTCGATGTGGCTGCGTCATGAATGAAAGTATTGTGAATGGGCTTATATTGGTTCGTAATGAGCTTGATGGTTTCATGAGCTGCAAGACCACCCAAGAACGCAGAAACAGAGTGCAACTCCGCGCCACCGAATCGGCACAGTTCGTGCACATAATCGTCTTTGGCTAATGGACCGCATCCCCATTCGCTCAACAATTTTGTGAGGCATGTCTGTAATATGATTCGATTGCAGAACAATTCGATGTAACGCGATAATTATGTTATATATATTTAAAAAATAGTACTTTAAGCTTTACGATATCGGGTTCCACTTGATCATCAAATTCGCCAGGATACGAGTTATATTCCGCCTGGAATTTATCTACTCCTCGGAGCATGACATAGTAAAGCATCATACTCTCGGGATTCTCTAAATTTTGAACTGTAAAAAATGTGCAATTGTTAAGAACATGATACATCTTACCAACATCTGTTAATTACAAAAAAAATTGTGAGTTATTCTTCTTTCATATTATATTATAAAGATATAATAGATAGGAAAGAAATAGTGAAGGAAGAATGTACCCTTGGCCTCGGATGCTGGGTACATGCTGAAAAAGACAGAGTGAACTCGGATCACCAGCCGTTGAAGTTTATAGAGTATAGAGGATGGAGGAAGAGATACAGGAGAGGACCAAGAAGAAAAAGGAGGAAAAGAAAATAGGAATAATTGTTTAGGACAAGGAGACGATAGAGGTATATGCAGAAGAGTAGGAGAAAGAATGGAATCCGATCTCTCGCCTTTGGAAATTGAGTTGACAGAGGAGGGAGGAAGAGATGAAATCGGAAGAAAAGGAGGTTGAAAAATTAAAGATGTTGGAAGAGAAGCAAAGAAGAGAAAAGGGAAGAAGGAGAAGAATGAAGAAGAAGGAAGGGAGAAGCCGAGTACGGAGCCTATAGAAGTACGGAGAAAGAAGAATGTAAATTAGGATATAAGATAGAAAGAGGATTAGGCGTAGGTATAGAAGTAGGTGTAGATATAGGTATAAGGATAGGTATAGGGAGGCACAGTTAGCACCGGCATGTAAAGGTATGGAGGGATGAATGTATAAATATCAACTGTAAACAAGTCCCCTTCTTAGCTTTGTATATGCTGAAGGTAAATAAATTCATTCATTCATAAAGATATAATAGCTTGTTCTTTTTGATTACAAATTATAAATTAATTTTAAAATTACAAATTTATATTTATATTTTTTGAAAGAGGATAATTACCTATAATATTAGTATCAAAAACTTTAGGATCGTACTCGTCTGCGATACAACTGCCTTTTTCTACGTGAATGTTAACGACATGCCTGCAAAACAGCTTGACATCTTTTTCTGAAATTGAATCTGACGATCTTCCCAATTGACGTAGCAATTGCAAAGTGCGTCTCCATACGGCTTCCGCATCTGCCGATGCTTGTTTATGGTAACTAAAATAGATTCGATTATAATGCACGTTAGTTTTATAATAACAGATTGAAAATAATGCACGAGAAAGTACTGCAATCTTAGTGTAGGTCAATATAAAAAAAAAGTTTAAGTAACATTTCGTTTTAATATTATTGTTATATTAATTTAAGTAATAAATAATAGTAAAATAACTATTTAAATATAATATTTGTTATAGTTTTGATTAATAAACTTACTAATAAAACACTTATATTTGCATTGACACAGAAGACTGAGCTACTTTTTCGTGCATCATTGTCCAATATAACTGTTATTTCGGGATCAATATTATACATTTGTTGGAGTGCAATGTATTTCTCAGTGTCCGCAGTCATATCGGGCAGAGTACCCTTAAGTGGTAGCAGTCCTTTCCCTTCGTTATCGATGAAATCACGCACCGCTTTCGCAATAATCCAGAAAGAACTACTCTAAAATACATCAATCAGTTTAAAATTTCCAAACGATGTATAAATCATACAGAATACTTCATTGATACCTTTGCGGTTAAATTAACACAACGATCATCATTCAAAATATTAATAACGTTATCGGGAATATCGCTCATTCTTATACATTTATTTACAGCCTTCATAGCTTCCTCGAAATTTTCCTCACTATTAAATGAATCGTGCTTATCGCGCCTCATACCACTCTCTATCATATTTCTGAGTTGTTGCTTCTCTTTGTAAGTTTTCGGTAAAGTACCATGCTCGGAAATCCACTTTTCTAAGTATTTGTACAAGATAATTAAATACGGTACGTGGCAATGATCTTTGAAGCTCATTTCATCTAAATTTATGGAATCTATGTGCTTCTTCAAACTATCAAATGGCCTGTCCAGACGTAAATCTGGCGTCTCGTTATCCGGATGAGTTTCTACAACTGTATGCTCCTTTATTTGAATGCGCATATATGCGATAAAGCCTAGGCTCTTACATACTATTAGAGGAATACTCAGTTCCCAAAGTCTTTTCGACAGAAGAATCAATGTTCTGAAAATATTTTCAAGAATGCATTATTATTATGCTTATGCTAATGCTAATAATTGAAAGATATATACAGAATGTTTGGTAACAGGTAGGAGAAAATTTAAGAAGTGATTCCAGATGAAATAAATCAAAAATTAACCTGTTGAGATCACACTTCCAAATAATAACACAACGGTCACATGGGGTCCACTGGACTCCCTGCACAAAATCAGTCGCCATTTGCCAGCTTTTTGATATTTCGTCGCAAAAATTTTATGTTAAATTCAAGATATGTCCACTGGACATATCTTGAGGTCTGTTTTTTATCATCCAATAATTTTTTTTTAATTAGAATTTAACATAATGAAAAAATTCAAATAAAAAAAAACTGCAAAATTTGACTTTTTTACAAAAATATTCATAAAATTTTTAATTTTTGAGAGATAATTCAATACAAATTTAGGGGTGTATTCTCAAGATAGTATACTTTCAGATAAAAATTAGTTTCATAGAAGGTTTTGAAAAAAGTATATTTATTTTTAAGTTTGAAGTGCTCAATTTTAACAAAAATCAAAGAGATGAGTTATAAGACGCAAAACAGGGTAAATACATTTTTTTTNTTGAGAGATAATTCAATACAAATTTAGGGGTGTATTCTCAAGATAGTATACTTTCAGATAAAAATTAGTTTCATAGAAGGTTTTGAAAAAAGTATATTTATTTTTAAGTATGAAGTACTCAATTTTAACAAAAATCAAAGAGATGAGTTATAAGACGCAAAACAGGGTACATACATTTTTTTCTTAAAAAAATATTGAATTTTATTTATAAAAGTTAGCGTGGGGTCTTTTGGACCCCTGGTGACCGTAACGGGTTAAAAATAACAAAATTGCGATTAAGGTTTTAATTTTTAATATTATAAATATTTAAATATTCACATAAAAAGTAACTAAGTTTTGTAAATATTTGACATTTATAATTAAAAAACAAAGCCTTAATCACAATTTTTTTATTCTTGACTTTAGTCTTAAATTATCATTTACAGTCACTTTTTTACATTTTTTTTCCACCTGTTACAAAACACCCTGTATGTTACAGTTTAATCAAATGTTCTTTGTAGATTCTTTCTACAATTGTGTTCTTACTTTTCAGTCAGTGCAGTCGCTACAACCACTGTGAAGCTATTGAAAAAGTCTGGGCTGTTAGATAAAATTTGTTCAGGCTCTTCATCAATGTAATCGCCAGTTACATCTGGATTCATCTCTAAGAGCATTTGAGTAGCCACTTGTGCTCTGGATTTCCCAACGCTATCTGCTTCTAGAAAAAAGCTAAGTCAAATCCATTTAATGCTTTGCATTGAATCATGTCTCAAGATCCTGTGATTGTAAGAAGATATTCCATACGTACTTAGCTCCAATATCTTCCTCGGTAATCTTTTTGCCATCGACTATGGTGAACGCTCCTATACCTGGAAGCACTAGTGACTTCAGTACCTCTGTGCCAAGTCCAGTGGCGTTTATGATACAGACATGAGCAGCCTCCAAAGCTGCTTGACCATGATCACCCCATAATCTATCAGGAGTGAAGATCAAATATCATAACAATCAAAAGTATCTTGTATGTCGCATATAAGAAAAACAAGAACTTTTGAGGAAGAAGTAAAGTTAAAAACATTGAGACAGAATTCTCTACTCGATAAAAAAATAGGTAAATTGAGGAGCTGTCAGTTGCTAACCTCAAAGTATAACGATATTGATGATTTGTACCTCAATTGGCGATCGTATTTACGATTTTTCTCAGACTGTTCAGGCGATTTCGACTCAGGGGATGCCATCGGAGAGGCGAATCTGAGTGCGGTGGCAGGAAGCACCTTCAGTCAGATGCACAGCCACACAAATGTAACAAAATGTAACGCGACGATACTCAACGGTACTCACACTACTCACAGAACATATATAAAGACGGTACTGACTTGCGTGCGTATGTATATCAATGTAGGTGCGTAGTGAGGATATATATAGTACATATGTCGGATGTTAGATGTCGTGGCAATTGGTTGGTTTTTTTTCTTTAGAGCGCGTTCCACCTGGTTGCCTGGTTCCACCACTTCCACCCAGTTCTGCCCAATTCCACCGCTTGTAACGCTCATGCGATCGTTTCATTCTTGTTGTTTGTCAAATATTAAACAAAAACAGATAAGTGTGCAGTTCACTGTTCGTCATTGTAGATTTTTAACCTCGAACGTAGCAAACTTTAACGATTAATCAATTAATATTTCGTTTCGCGGGGCAGAGCGACACTTTTTCTGCCAAATGCTTTCATTTCGTGCAAAAACGCGTCGAATGAGACTATAATTTCATCAAAATCGGAAGTGAGGTAGGATGTTCTAGATGTAGATACTTACCAAGGAAAATTTTATATACTATTTAAGTACATACATTGAAAGTGTTTACATTCATAAAATTATAACCTATAAATGTTATTCAAACTTACAAAGTGTAAATACGATCAACTGAAAGAAAATATCGAGAAAATAGTTCTTATATAGTATATTTTTATAAAAAATATTTTAGTTTTGTTGACATACAACTACATAGGTGTAATACAAACTGCAATATTCGCTACTAAAAATCATTCCCAACGAAAAAATGGCTGCGTTCAGCAGACTCAACAGTTAAGTGAACACTCGCTGTTATTGGTGTATTCTTCTAAATCTGGTAGTCTGATTGGATGATCTAGAAGAATACCACAACATGTTGAGTCTGCTGAACGCAGCTAATGTCCATTTTTTATATGGAGCCATAAGCAATAAGGTTCCGAGCACAGTGGAGCACAGTGGAATTAGACGTGCGACTGTTAATGTTTATTTTTTTTATCTTTACTGAATATTTTTTTTGGCGTAAGCATAATGCAAAAAAATAAAATAAAAATGAAATAATGATACATGAGATTAAGTTCACAAATCTTTGTAGAGTGATATTTTATTATTTTACAGAAAAATTAACTTTTGCAGGATGCGTTATTTGTAATGAATGTTACCATAGTGGAAAAGTTCAATCGAATCCAGTCAATATTGGTTTCCTTGAGAATTAACTAAGAATGTTATGATCATCCTGTGTAGAATAGTGGAAAAGTAACTGATTCAGAAAATTATTAAACATTTCTATCTAGTTTCATAATATTCACATTTGATGATGGAATCTGTTAAGGTAAGATTATTAACAATTGCGAAATTGATATGTTTTGCAGAATAACTTAATTTAAGTCATCATCATTATATCAATAAACAGAAATATATACGTAAGCAAGCTGAAGAAGAATTAATATGTACATGGAACTCCAATAATTTGGTATGGCGATATTTCACACCGAACGACTGGCCCTTTGCAACATGTGATATTTGTGGTTTATATTATAATGGCAAAGCCATAGAAGTTTTAGAGGATCACTTGATATCCCAACATCTGCCAATAATAAAAGTAATACGGCAAGAAATTAGACGTAAATTATCCAATGCATCCTTATTTTTCATATTTGACGTAAAATATTCTATGGCAAAATGCATTGTTGATAATACCGAAATCAATATATTTCATGGAATAGACAACTTTATAATCCACCTGCGTAACTATCACAACATGGATATATCTACAAAGACTTCACGAAGTAAACGAAAAAAAGACGCAGACCTAATGATACAGCAATCAATAAGTGAAGAAAATAATACAAGTGCAAATGCCGATAATCAACAATTTGGTGTAAGTTCACAAACCAAAGAAAAACAAAAAAAAGTAATAAATACATGGAATTCCAATAATTTCGTATGGCGATATTTTACACTAGAGGAACACTCCTTTGTAAAATGCAATATTTGTAGTAAATGTTACCGTAACACAAAAGAGATGTATTTAGAGAAACACCTGACAAATGAACATCCAAAAATAATAAAAGAAATACAAAAAGAAATTGAACACACATGGTTATCACAATATTTCGTATTTGATGTTGAACCTTCTAAAGTAAGGTGTATTGTAAATAATTGCCAAATTAATATATTTTGTGGAATAAATAGCTTAATAAATCATTTGTACATGCGTCATATGATCAATAAAAGTGCAAAGGTATATACTATTAAACTTACTTCAAAAAAAAAACAAAGAAATAATACAGAAGTGATGATACAACAAGTAACCAAAGAGGACAATGCAAATACTAGCGATCAACAGCTTGATACATATTCACAAGTCATAAAATATCAAAAAGAATTGCCAAGTACCAGTGGACCTAGCTTAATATGGCGATATTTCACTTCAGATGAGTTGTCTGTTGCAAAATGCAATATATGTAATAAAGTCTATACGAATAGTGTTAAAATACGTTTAAAGTATCACCTGAGTAATGAACATCCACAATTGTTACAAGAAATACAAGAAGAAATACGAGAAGAACTTAAACATACTGATTTTTCCTCATTTTTCGTATTCGACAAAGATTTTATGGTAACATGCACTTTAGAACATGCAATTAAGAATTACAAAATCAATATATTTCACGGAGTATTTGGCTTAATGCACCACTTGCGCTATTATCATAATATAACTACAGAGACTTTTCAAAGTATTGAAAAAAATGACACAAATTTAACGTTACAACGATCGGTAAAAACTGAAAAACATGACACAGATATAACGCTACAACAATCGGTAAAAACTGAAAGAGATGACACAGACGTAACGATACAACAATCCATAAAGACTGAAAGAGATGACACAGACGTAATGATACAACAACCGATAAAAACTGAAAGACATGATGAAGATATAATGATACAACAATCGGTAAAAATTGAAAGAGACAACATAAGTGCAAACACTAGCGGTCAGTATCCTGGGGCACATTCGCAAGAAGAATGTCAAGAATTAGTATGCACATGGAATTCCAATAACTTGATATGGCACTATTTCACACCAAAAAAATGGCCGGTTGCAAAATGCAATATCTGTAATAAATATTACAATGGTAAAAACATAGCAGATTTAGAGGATCATTTGACACATAAACATCTATAAATGATACAAAGAATACAAGAAACAATTAGATGTACGGATTTATTCGCATATTTCGTATTTGACATAGATCAAAATGATTCTAAGGCAAGATACATTGTTAACAATTGCAAAATCAATATATTTCACGGACTAACTTTTTTAAGAGGCCATTTGCACACCCATCATAATATAAATAAATATATCTACAAGGACTTCTCAAAGTAGATATAAAGTATACACTGAGAGAAAAAAATTCCTAAGTTTCAATAAATATTTATTAAAATTTAGTAATTTTTCTCTCAGTGTCACAAAGAAGTAACATAGAAGTAATGATACAACAATCAGTAGTTGAAGAGGACAACATAGTATAAACGCTGATAGCCAACAGCCTGATGCAAATTTGCAAACAGCAGAAGATCAGGAAAGAAATTGGTAAATATTGTGAATATTAATTAATGTATCATTTTTAAATTGATATAAAAAAAGCAAAAAAGTACATATTGTATATATATCGTGATATATTAGATATTTGACACATGCAATATATATAAATGCGATAATAAATATATAATTATTCAGGTTAAGTAAAATTTTTTATAGTTATTAAAATCAGACAATTCCAATTTATTATCACATCTGTTATTTTATTCGTGGTTGATATAAAATATCATATTCGACATGCTATCGATTACTTGTTATAAAAGCAAATGAGGTGAGGAAATGATCAATCAACGAGCAATGCTCGAGAATAATAATTAAATTAGATTTCAATTATTTAGATGTTTAAAAAATTAGGTTGTCATTTATAAAAATAAAGTTGATCTTTATTTAATCTTGATACCTGCACACACTCAAAGAAATTTTTTAATCTCTCTCTCTCTCTCTCTCTCTCTCTCTCTCTCTCTCTCTCTCAAATATGTTCTCCTCGATACTATACAACCTCGTAAAAACAGGATTTATGTAGGATATCTCACATGGTTCCGGAGAAATTCAAGTGCGTTGTGTAAAATGGAATATCAAGAGACACGGTAGTGTTTCGCGCCAAGGTATGTGCAACGCGAGTATGTAAAAGCATAAAAATGATAAGATAAATGTAATATAAAAGAATTACATATTCAAGAAACCAAGGTCAGAAAACGTTAAAAGCCGTGTTAAAAATATATAATCAGTCGCGATTGTATAAAATAAAACGTTTGTCCATTGAAATCCCAAGAAACTTATTCCTCCTTGGGAAGCGAAAATAGGTACATCCAGTTTATGAATTTAGTTTTAAATATAAGACTCGACTATGAATACCGGTCATAAATTATTTATAATTTATGATGCATTTCACATTGACTAAGCAATTTTCTAGAGAATTTTCGTAATTGTTTTTATTTCTGTGATGACACTGTGAAACTAAGTTTATGGACATATACACTTGTCAACAAAAAATAGGGAACACTTTTAAAATAAATAAATAACTGTAAAATAAATAATTTTCAAAAGCGATCAAAAGCACATTAAACTTCCAAGCTTCGGAATAATTTAAAAAATTTTTGTCTGCGATGATTTGTCACCGAGTTTCAATGTCGACAAAAAATACAGGTTTACCTTCAAAGTCGCATAGTTTAGTAAAAGAAATCGTATGAAAATTTTAAAAAAAGCTTTTTGTTGGTAAAACTGTGTACTTTCTTGTAAAAGTCTTAAATTTTTTGAGAAAAAATTTTTTATCCAGCTGCAGAGTGTTGAAATGCGCGAATTTTTAAGGAACAAAACAACTTGATCTTTTTTAAGATATAAAACTACAAGGATAAAAGATTTTCAAAAACGGCCTAAAGCACGTTAATATAGAACTTTCAAGCTTTAAAATGCTTTTTTTAGTTTTCTTTCCACGATAATTTTTCACAGAGTTACAGCGATCTGAATATTGTGTAATTTAAAAGTGTTCCCTATTTTTTGTTGACAAGTGTATTTCCGCTTCTCAACGAAGAGTAAGCTTTCTAGGTAAAATCGGTTGCCGTTGTATCGTTATAGAATTAATAGATATTTACTTTCAGTTAATAGATATTTTATAGAGCGGCGACCGATTTTATATTTTTAATACGACTTTTAAAGTTCTCTGATCTTGGACAAAGTTTCTTTAATATCTGCAAGTTTGTTTTTATGCATATTTATTTTATCATTTTAATGTTTTTACTTATATTTAAGTTATTCAATTCTTATATATATCGTTTATTGTCTCATTATTAGTGTCGTTATTTATTTTATTAATTTTAATTGTTTTGATGGCTTGATTATTTATTAATTTTGTAAAATATAATTATGCTGAAAAAGAGCAAATAACGTTCGAAACATTCATATTAATCAAATACTCTCATATTTGTCATGTATTATAATTGAGACATAATGTACATAATTATTATTTATCATCCTCAAGCATTACTCGTTGATTGATCATTTCCTTACCTTGTTTGCTTTCGAGATATTAATTAAGTATTTTTAGATGCAAATAGTATTTATATCTGGACTTTGAGTTTTTAGATATTCGAATAATAAAAATCCAAATTTCCTTTCAATAATCAAGTAATGAATGCGATTGAAATATAATTTTGTACTAATAATGTTATTGTGTTTTTTCCTTAACTTTTTTATATGTGTGTATAGATTCAATTGTAATGGGAATAACAAAGACAACATGGATTCTATTTCGAATTTTGAAAATATGCGGAGCAACTATAACTGTAATCTCTTAAATAGACTGGATATAGATACTAATTGCAAGTACTGGCGATAAGGTACTCCACAACCGGTAAATCATTGGCGGTGCTTTTTGAAAAATAAAAGACATCGAGGATAAAGAGGTGCGCCGTTCGATATTCGCGCGCACCACGTGCCCCTGGCACATCGCTCACCGCGAGGCCGACGATTGCTGACGTTTGACTAGTTGTCTTTGATCAAGCGCGGCGAACGCTACGTACCGAAGTGAATAACATCATGTTCAAGACGTGAGTAATGTAATGACTTGTGCGACGATATTCCTTTTCGTTAAATCTCATGCAATTTAAAAAATAAAATCTCTGATCATTCATTATCATTGCGATTATTATTGACGTATTCATATTATTGGCATTTATCTAATGAAAAAAAATTATGATAGACGTGAATCGCGCGAGTCGACAAAAGTGAAATTTGATGGCGATGAATATCGTTTATATTGTTAGTGCGAATTATAACATTTATTCGGAATCGTTTATTTTTACGTGACAAAACATGCAACAGCATTGACATTATATTTACATTTTATCTCAACGAATGCGTATTGCTTTGTACATAATTAGAAACTTTGAGAAAATGATTATTTCATTTCGAGACAGGAAGAAAATTTTTTCGTTTGTATTACTAAATCTTTCGAATTTAATTAAAATTTAATTTAATTTTTGCAATTATTACTTCAATAAATGTTATTTTTATTAAAAAGATATTTTATAATTAATTTTCTTTAAAATATTTGTGTTTGAGTTATTTAAGTATATGTATAACAAAACTTGTATATATTTATATTCAAGAATATGTTATCTTAGATACGTTAATAACTATTGGGTTGGAACAAAAGTTCTCGTAGCGTTTTTTCAGTGAAATTCAAAGACGAGTTTAGATATTCGTACAGAGATTTATGTACAAATGTACATAGACATATATAGAGTATTTCTACCTTGTGCAGTGTCGTGTGAAGTGGATTATTTTCAATTAGTGTTACGATTTGATCATCATCAACGACTGCAGACCTATTGAAAAACGCTACGAACTTTCGTTCCGATCCAACATTTGACTTTAATTTATTTTTACAACAATACAAAATTTTATATTTTATATTTAATTTTAATCTGAAGGTAATTTCGTTATCTCACATAAAATAAAAACATAGAATTTTTTTATTGTAAACTTTTTGTGATCTGACTTTCTTTTGTCTATCGTTGATAGTGCAGATGCACTTTTCACATAGATTTTATTTAAAGTGTGCTTTTTAGGTAACTTTTTCATTTATCTATGTACATTGTTATTATGGAAATAAGATAATCTTATCATTTTATGATAAGATTATCTTATTTGATTATACAACATTTTGTTTATCTCGTAACAGTGATGGTAATACATTGAAAGAGCGATTTTGCTGAATTATCTAAAAATGTATCTAAATATAGATTTACGGTATTACTAAAAGACCTTTTTGCTATGTTCGGGGAAAATAAATTTTTCATTATTTTTCATAGTTTTTGAGACAAGCAATCCGATAATGCTAGTTAAAATTACGTCACATGACGTAACACATACGAAATTTAGTTTAAATCGAGGAAATATATGATGCCGCAATTATTCACGAAATGGGTCGCCATGCTACATGTATGCTAGTGCACGGAGTGATATCACGTTTTGACATTAAAAACACATTTATCTTATAAAAATTCTGTATTTACTAAAATATCAGACGCAGTAGTCACGCGCTTGCACGAGCGTCTTCGAGACGGCTTCCCTCACCCAACGAATCACAGTGCAAATACACGAAAACTTTTTGTGGCGTTTGATATTTTTACTATGAAATATTTTTATAAGATATTATATATTTTTAACATCAAAACATGATGTATCACGCACTGTATACTATTAATACATATAGCGTTGCGACTCGTCTCACGAATTACCACTACATCATGTGTTTCTTTTGAATTTAAATTCAATTTTTATGTATTCTATGTGACATAATTTTAATTTTAGCATCATCGGATTGTTCGTTTCAAAAACTCTAAGAAATAATGTCTGTTTAATTTTCTCCGAGCACAACAAAAACAGGTCTTTTCGTAACACCCTTCTTCGTAGACACTTTAACAAAGTTGGTTTTTCCGTGCAGTTTTATGCGTGAGTCACAATATGGAAAACACCGTGTGTTTTGAATTTTTCTATCAATCTAATATATGAAATATTTGCGTACAACGTTATCGATACTTATCGCCATTAACTCTGTTATCCTTGTGTTATCTCCGTGAACGTAACTGCTTATCTCAATTATGTATAGAATTTCGATCGGCCTATAATGTTCATTCCCGCGCTTATGCGTCTTTTTACATTGTATAAGCTATATACTCCGCGCGTATGCACATACACAGGCAAACACACATATACACGCATTTATGTTAATACGTTTATGAAATTAGCCGTTTATCACAAAGCAGGCGATCGTTATTCGAAATATTATTTTAAGAGCTCTTCTCATCTATTTTATTTTCCCTGAGCAATGGTCTATTAAATAATAAATACGACCCGTACACCATTATGAGTGCAGTAGAGAAAATATGAGTTACAATCGACTAGATAAATTAGGGTGATCCCGTGATATTATCTTGACTATTCGAAATATTATTCTTTAACACCTTCAACACTATCAAGCTTCAACTTAGTGAATAAAATCGTTTAACCTTTAACGAACGAATTGACTCGCTTAAAATGAGAAGAGTAAAGGACTCGAGTAACACTCAAGAAGAATTCTGACCTCTAGTCAGTTGCGATCGGACGATCTGAGATATTTTTATTTTCGCTTCAAGATAATAGATAGATAATTTTTATTGCATAGTATTTACAATAACGGTTTAACAATAATGAATGGAAATGTGAAAGTGCGTATAAATTTTCAAATATTTTATTTTATTTTATTTTTTATTTTAACGATGTGTAAAAAAAAGATACAAGAAAAAGCAAAAAAATCCGATCAGTGATAAAAATCAGTGTCATTTGTAAACATTGAAATTATAGTGATATGTATAATATGATATGTATAATAAAAATGCATTGATGGCAAAGTGAGAAAAAATTTACACAATTTGTTATTATACATAATCACAGTAAAATATTTCAGTTTTTAATAAATTCCTATGATATCTGATATTTATAATTTTAATATAAAAGTGTACCCTAACATATTTGATATTCTCAAATATGTACGTCATATAAAAGAAATAACAATTCGAATTTCCTAATCTACAATGTTTTTAAAAATATTTTTAAAAACATTTGAAAAATGTTTTTAAAAACAAAAATAAGTTTAAATTTTCTTTATTCATTAAAAAATATTTATTTCAATGTTGAAGAAAGAATGTTTTTTTGATATTTGATCAGACAAAGAGGATTGAGTAATTAATTTTCTTTTTAACTAAATTGAGGTAAAGATGTTAAAAATTAATATTAAACTAAGTTAAATAAAAAATTAATTCTAAAAAGCATTATTTACATTAAATTAGAATGTCGCAGTTTTTTAAAGTTATATTACTCAAAACAGTTATAATATTTATCATCAAATAAATTTAATACTTTATTTGTAAATTAAGTTATATTATATGTATAACAAAGAAATATTGTTTTTTATGAGAATGTATTTTTCTTTTATAATTTTTTTATATAAATAAATTTTTAACTTAGGAAAAAGTTAATAAATTAAAGTTAACCCTTAAACACGTAAGTGGGTCAGAGAGACCCCATATAAAACTTCGAACGCTTACTGTG
>QKQZ01018827.1:0-19251 GCA_003595255.1 Solenopsis fugax
CTCAGGTAGAAAAGGACACATTTTCACTTCCTCATTCTTCTTTCAACTCTCACACATATACATTTTGTATGCATGCGCGAAGAGAGAGAAAACGCACTCCAACAAAAAGAATGTGCCCTTTTCTACCTAAGCATTAATCTCATTCTTTGATGACATAGTCTAAAGTATCCTAAGTCTATGCATATGTGTGTATTTATATAAGTGGTGAGATATTTGTATCACGTAGATAGTTATGCATGTATTTATTAATTTATCGATATATAAATAACCAAAGAAAAATAAGTACAATCATATAAATACGATTATTGGTGTAATAACATTCATAGGGATTCGGACCGCCCGTATGGAAAGGAACTATTGAAATGTCATGTATAGTATTATAGGATATTACTATTCATTACTATGGAAACATGAATAATAGTTTACTATTCAATTACTGTTCAGTTTCTATTCAAAACTATTCGCCAATAGTTGCAGTCGTGTAGTATTATGGGACATTACTATTCACGCATTCACGCACATAATTGTCAATAGTTACTATTCGAGTTACTATGGAAATTGAATAGTAACTATTAAACATATGAATAGTTCTTCCTTTCCATATGGACGAATATCATTTCGGTCCGGGATTCTGCATTCATAGCATTGTAAAAGTGTTCTTTATGGCTTCATATAGCTATTGATTTTTTTGTACAGTCCCTTTTTCAGAATTTTTCGTTTTATATCTTCTTTCCTCGCTTTTGTAAGGAACCGCGTCCTTTTCAGGTAGTCAGTTTTTCAGAAACCATCAGGTCACTTACAAATATCTTACCATTTATATAAATATATACATATATATATATATATATATATAAATGTAATATATCAACAAAAGTTTTAAAAACTTACAAAAATTATAAAAGTTATAAAAAAATTGAATGCAGAGATTTCTGCTTGTTATAATATTATATATTTTTTGATTCTATTTTTTCTTATATTTGGAATATATATTCTCTTATATTTACTTTAACAATTTTTGTATTAAAAATAACGAGAGGAAAAAAATTGAAGTAGTGAGTCGAATGAAACCTCGCGATCTCTAGATCTCTAGCACTGTAACACTGGTCCCACTCCACTGCGCTACGCTGCTACTTGACAAATGTTGCACTGTCCTGATACTAATTAGAAATAGTGAAATTCAAACCGCAATTTCTCGACAATGGTTGAATATCGCATCATCTCCGAATACTATTTGTTATCCACATACTAATACTACATACCTGCAAAGTTTCGGTAAAATCGGTGATCTAAGTCATGAATTATGACCTGAAGACTCATAAGCCTTCCCCTTGTTAACTAACATTCTTCCACTCTTCCCCTCTCCCCTTCTCACCACTTTTACATGCATTTTCAAGGCAAACATTTGTTCCGTTCATTTTTATCCAGATAATTATTATAGCACAGTATAATCATGATATGTTCGCTCGTGTTGGCTTTAATTTGATAATTTACTTAATGTTTTAAATGTTCCAAAAATGTATAAAGGATTGAACAATAGGACTATAATATACGTTTGAAAAATAACAATAACAAATTATTAAAAATAAAATCATTTTAGAGATTCTGCATTATCTATGTTACTTGCTCGCGGTCGCGTAGTTAAACACGTTCAGGCCAGACGTCGCTGTCGGCGTCGCAGGATGCATAGGATGCACTCTCTGTAATTCGCCTGACCCCCGACTGTGACGAGCCAACGAGCGGTCAGAGTACGCCATGTTTGTGTACTTTGTGTTGCAGTAGCGTTGTAGATGGTGTTGCGTGGCGCGGGGTGCGCGGGTATATGTGTTGTCTCCGCTTATTTTTTTCGCGTGCAGTAATGCTCGGCCGTTTATTTACGTAGTGTCGCGACGCAGTGTATAAAGCGAGCCGCGTGCCGTCGAACGGTGCGACGAGTAGCGCAACGAAGCCGCGTAACGCGCGAGATCCCGTCGAGTGAGAGCCACGCACGCCAACCGGGACGACCGCGAGGACTCGGACGCATCTTGACTCGCACGGCTAGATGCGACCTCCGTTCCCGCGGAGGTTGTTTACGGACAGGCCCGCGCCGTCGTAGACCGTGCGGACGTGTGTCCGCGTAACGCGCGGATCCCCGGGAAACGCAACGTCGTTTCCTCGTCAGCGATCGTAGCGCGATTCTATGCATCGCGCTATGCCGCGCTAGCGCGTGCACTTGTGCTGTGTTTTATATAACCTGACAATACGAGCGAGTTACTTCGTCCTGTACATCTCGTATTTATCATGCCATTGCATCTTTGACGAAACATTATCAAGCGGTGAGTAGTGCTGGGTCTCGCATCCCGTCCGATGACGATGTCTCGGTTCCTTGTTTTTCTCGCTTTCAGTCCAGCGCCGTAACGCCGACCATTGTTTAGAGTCTTCGTCCACGAGGAACTTATATTGGTGCCAAGTGCCTCGAAACAAAGCACATGGCTTTATGCACGCTGAAACAAAGATCGCTCTTGTCTGAAGATCGTATCGATTGGTGCTTTCTACAGACGATTCTCGGCTGTATCTTGCCAGTTTTCTTAGTCCATATATATATAGTATCAAATTGTTCCAGAAGCACATAAGAATGACGAAAAATCGTATTATTGTTACGGATATCTACAACGTGATGTCTGCTTGCAGGTGCATACTTAATTGAAAGATATCAAAATGTGGCCAACGCAAAGTAGTAACAATTCTAATGCAAACTCCGCGTCAAGTGAAAAGAACAATTTACGCACTCTGGGGATGACGTCAGCTATCAGTGTAGCTGAACCTAAACCTATGGACATTGCCAGAACCAACGAATTGAAGGAGGCCCTGAAACCCTACAATGTTTTCGAATCTGAAGAAGAGTTAAATCATAGGATGGAGATTTTAAGGTATATATCTCAGAAGTTTGCTATAATTGTTTATTATATTGTTAATATTTTGTTGATAACAAAAATATTGCTATTAATTGTTGAAACCTGTTTGTTCTTGCAGTAAACTGAATGCATTGGTTAAACAATGGATAAGAGATACAAGTATAGCTAGAAACATGCCACCTAACGTGGCCGAACAAGTGGGTGGTAAAATATACACGTTCGGTTCATATAGGTTAGGTGTACATCACAAAGGCGCTGATATTGACGCATTATGTGTTGTACCTCGTCATATATATAGAACAGATTATTTTACGTCCTTTTTTGATTTACTGAGAATGCAGGAAGAAGTTACAGATTTAAGGGTATGTAATTCAAGAACCGGTGGGAGTCTTTTGACCAAATTGCGATTGACCATTAGCCACTCATAGTGCTTTAATTGTGGAAAAACTCTAGACATTGGATATTGCAAGTTGCTGTGGTCAATTGCAATGTGATCAAATGGGATGCTCCCTTCAAGAATATATATAATGGTAACACCATTGCATGCCTGGTTAAACATATTTATCTCTTTAAAAGTTTTTGTGTGTACATGTATTGTGTGTATGTATATATAGAATATTATTTAATTTATACACATCAAAAATGTGTTTGGTAGAAACAAAATAAGGTTACAACTCAAGCGCTGAACAATCGCCAGTAAATGACTAAGAAAAATATTAAATACAAATTGAAATAAGAACGCTTTGTACGGTCAAGCTGGATCTTAGTGCTTTTTATAAATTTTGTGTGATTTTTATATACCTTTTTTAAAATTCAACCGACTACGCGCCGAATTACTTTTCCGGTCATAACGCAGCTATAAGTTGAACATGAACAAGTAATATCACATTTATTAAATTAGAAATAATTTAATAATTAGCGAAGCTAACTTGATGTTAGACCCCTTATCCCCCCTGAAAAAAACTGTAAAGAAAATTCTTTCAAGTAAAATTTATAAAAAGCACTAAGATCCAGCTTGATCGTACAAGGTGTTCTTATTTCAATTTGTATGTATTACATTAACGGTCGAATATTTCCAATTTTAAAAATATTAAAATAATTAGACTTCACAATAACAAATTGCAAATTAATTGATATTCCGTTGATTTAATTTTTATGTAGATTTGATTAAAAAATTTTTTACTTAAAAATGTAATTATATTTTTATTTCTTCATCGACTGGTTCAACTTCTTATTTGTTTATTGATTGGTACAGTGATCTTATTTATGATCATATAATAAAAGATGAAAAAATGAGAAGTTAGAAGTACATATAGTAGTTTCTAATATATATATATATTTAATTTTAATATTTGATAATGTTTGCAATATTTATCACATTATAGGCAGTGGAAGAAGCCTTTGTACCAGTTATAAAAATGAACTTTGATGGTATAGAAATTGACATGCTATTTGCGAAGTTAACTCTTAAGGAAATTCCAGATTCAATGGTTAGTATATTTCATATTTATATGAAAATAAAATATTCTCTGAATCGTGCTATAATGAATTTTCATGAATGCTTGTAGGATCTCAGGGATGACATGCTACTAAAAAATCTTGATCAGAAGTGTGTCAGAAGTCTGAATGGTTGCAGAGTGACGGACGAAATATTGCGTTTAGTACCTAATATAGAAAATTTCAGATTGGCTCTCAGAGCTATAAAATTATGGGCAAAACGTAAGTTTGTATAATACTATAATAAGTTATCACAATTAACTTATGATGTGTTTTATTTTGATATTCGTGTTGTTTTTATTTTTAGGACATGGCATATATAGCAATGTCTTAGGTTATCTTGGTGGTGTATCTTGGGCAATGCTGGTTGCCCGGACGTGTCAGCTTTATCCCAACGCGGTGGCTGCAACTCTGATAGAAAAATTTTTCCTTGTATTCTCCCAATGGAAATGGCCACAACCAGTACTTTTAAAACAACCTGACAATGTCAATTTGGGTTATCCAGTTTGGGATCCAAGAGTAAAAACTTTATTTTTATAAATGTTTTAAATGCGCGATATCAGAAAAATAATATTATTTGCGTAAAATAAAATTGCAAAATATTTATAAAATATATAATTAATTTTGTCCATTTAAACACACTACTTTTCGTTTTCTTCCTTTTTAAGGTAAATGTGTCTGACAGATATCATCTAATGCCAATAATTACACCAGCGTATCCTCAACAAAATTCTACTTTCAACGTGTCTATATCGACTAGGACCATCATGCAAGAAGCGTTTGAGAATGGGCTAGCTATAACCGAAGAAATTATCATGGGTAAAGCAACGTGGGACAAGTTGTTCGAGCCGCCAAACTTTTTCGGCAAATACAAACATTACATTGTATTGTTAGCCAAAAGTTTAACCGCGGAAGATCAACTTGAGTGGTGCGGCCTTGTCGAATCAAAAATACGACACTTAATAGGTAACAGATCGAATATGATGATACATTTATAAAAAAAACCCGCATATATGTACATATGCGTTCTTTATAAATATTCCATGGAAAAAGAAATTATATATATTATATATATGTATACCTTTGATTTCTCTTTCCATAGAAATACTTTATTACACAATGATTTTTACTTGACACCCATGGGATGTGCAGATACAAATTAACATTAAAATAAATATTGTAGAAATTGAAATGAATTTAGATATGTTAGATATGAATTTAGTACATTACCTAAGACAACAGATCAATATGATATTATTGACATCTTAAACTTTCGAATTAATTCTTTAAAAAATAATTAGCTTGTAATTGTTTAACATTCTGCACTTATTGTTTTTATATTTTATTTTGTTATTTATCATATACAAGATTGTAGATTGAAATATGTTGCAAAAATGCTACGAATACAAATTAACAAAAGTTGAAAGCTAGAAATATAAATTATAATATTTTAGGAAAATAAACATATTTTAGTTTTAATCTGTGTCTTGTAATGATGAAATTGTTTTTATATATTTCTTTTATATGTATGTATAATACGATACTAATAATGCGCGGATGCCAAATTGGCAAAATCATAACCATTCTCACAGGTATGTTGGAAAGAAATCCTCATATTACTTTGGCACACGTTAATCCGGAGGCATTTCCACCATTGAACCCCGAATCGGGTAAACACTGTTCTATGTGGTTCATCGGCCTGTCTTTTTCTAAGTGCGAGAAGAGCGAAAAAAGTGAAAAGGGTGAGAATATCAACGTTGACCTCACATACGATATCAAATCCTTTGTGGATACAGGTAGGTTTGACTATAAATTATATAAATTAAAAATTAAAATTTATTTAAAATTAAGAAAGAATAAATCTATAATATATGTACCTATTACAGTTGAGAGGCAAGCAGAACAAATAAATATGTTCAAGGAAGGAATGTGGATTGAAGCTAAACATGTAAAAAGGAAGGACTTGCATACTTATGTAACGCCAAGTTTACTAAAAAAGGAGAGAAAGGTATAGGAAACGTATTCTAAAATATTTGAACATGCTAATTTTAGATTTTGTTGTATTGCATAATATTCAAAAGAAAACATAGCAAACTCAAATTTAGCCAACATTTTATAATATTTTTATAATATTTACAGAATTAATTTAACGAATATTTACACAGTAATCAAATCATCGAGTAATTACAATTTAAGATATCTAATTGTACACAATTTTTGCAGGTTTCTAGCGGTGTGCATCGAAACGGCAATATTGCTGGAAATGGAAACAGTGGTAGTGTATCACCGCGGAACCAAGGTGATACGAGTAAGAAGAGATTATCGGATCAGACGCTTGACGCATGTGGAAAAAAGCGACGAATCAATGAGGCAGAAGAGCAAGTGAGTAATGTATTTAAAACATTTAAAAATGTAATTAAAAAAATAAAAATGTGCTGTAAGGCTCCTGTCCATTCGCCGCGAGTCATATTGAAATCGTAACGTCATAAATAAGGAATCGCAATAAAAGTTTCCGCCGTGACCTTTGTAAATAAAAAGAATTTGTATAGAATAATGAAATTACTTTAAAGCACTTGTAAAAATGGACTTTGATTTCTTCTTCACGTGCCTATCCATTCCGGATGTTGATTATCATCATGGCTAATCTTATTAACTACAGTCCTGAAGAGTTCTATTGAATTTAGACCAAATCATTTCCTCAAATTGGCCAACCAAGATATACGCCTTCTATCAGGATCTCTCCTCCCTTCTACTTTCCCCTGTATGATGTTCTGTACTATTCTATATTTGTCGTTCCTCATAATATGACTAAGGTACTCTTTCTTTCTTTAATTATTAATAGCACTTCTGGTTGTCCGTCCCATCTTCTGCTGACCTCTTGATTGCTTATCCGGTGAATTCAAGAGATTCTCAAAATGCATCTATAAATCCGCATTTCGAATGAGTTAACTCTTTTCTCGCTAGCTTCAAACATGGTCCATGCCTCCATAGTAGTGTGGAAAAAATATAACACTTCACGATCCTCTTTTTCAGTCGTAGATTAAGATCCTTGGCGCACAAAAGCGGTTTCATTTTAATGAAAATCGTTTTAGTCTTTTCGATACGGCATTTTATCTCGTATGAGTGATTCCATTGCTCATTCAAGGTACATCCCAGATATGTGTATTTGTTCACTCTCTCTATAGTCCTGTAGGACCTTGATTATCCTTGACAAAAATAAAGTTTTGAAAATGAGTACAAATCCAGAGCATTTTAAGTTCGGTTTATCTACATTCCATGCTTGGATGAGATTTTTCGAGTGTTTATTGCATATTTCCTATCGTTTGCCATTTAAGTTATGGCAAGTAGTATTACCTTCTCAAGATGTTACTTCACGGGGCAGAAGTTATTAAACATGCACTTCTCCCAATAGGAGAATTGTCGGAAGAAGCACAAGAATGTCGAAATAAAGATTATAAAATTTATAAAGAACATCACACAGGAAAAAAATTTCAAAAAAATAAAAAATATAATACCAAAAAAAATATATATATATAAAAAAAAAATAAAATTAAAAAAGGAAAAATGTAAAAAAATTTAAGAAAAGGAAAATATAAAAAAAATTTAAAAAAAGGAAAAAATGTAAAAAAAATTAACAAAGAAAAAATGTAAAAAAATTTTTTTTTTATTTCAAAAATGGAATCGACAACCACCACGTCCTCGATTCGTGACTCTGAGTTTAAGGTGAGAGCCGTGATATTTTTATGATAATATCATAAAAACATAGCTCACATTAATTTATTCCGTCTAAAGTCATACGCCAGACCACTATGCGTCAACGCGGAGTTCTCGGCTAAGGTGTCAGGAATTTAATCCTTAAACACACTACTGGAAATCCTTCTAAAATTTCGATCACTTCTTGTGTGAAGACGGAATGAGAAAGAAGATTCGGGCTAGGTGGAAAAAAAGTTTGAAGTCTCCCCTATCGACCGCTATGTTTGACCAACTTCATTACTCAACTGAAATAAAATAGCACGGAAGTAAAGTTTTTTCAGGAAAGTCTCCCAGAGCCCTTTGTGTGTTTAAGGGTTAAATTCATCTATGGATAATGGATATAGAATAAACATAACGCATTATATTTATATACATTAGTTGAAATGCTTAATCTTTTTATAGACAGAGAATACAACGTTAGTCGTTCAATCTTGTGGAGAAGATAGCAATTCTGGCTTCAGTATGGATGAATACAAACAGAATCTATCAACTAATAAGGATGTAAGACATACTTATAATGAATAGTTATTTTTATAACAAGATAAAATAATTAAACATGAAAACGAAACATAGTAAAAAATGTTAATTTATGAAATTTTTTTTAATTTTTTTATCTCATCAGATAGAGGTAAAAAAGGCGAACATGTGATAATACATAATCATTTTTATTATTTGCTTTTTTTAAATTAAAATTTATCTGTTGATACATTTTTTTGATACAAAATTCTAGATGTGACAGAAATCTAAGCATTATCAATAGCAATTTACTTTCGTGATTTTGAATCTAGATTTTAAGAAATAAGAATTTAATACGCCATAGTAGCAAATAATTATTATTAAATAGCTTCTTCATTTTATGAAGGTACTCAATCGCAGTTGCGAATCATATTTCAACGAATGGAAATGCATTAAGATAAAGTTGACTTTTAATTGACAATTGATGACAATAATATTGTTGCGTCCTCGCGACACTGATACGCGCACGCGACACTCGCGGAAATGAGAAAGACTTTTAAGAAGAACTGTGGTTTAATCGTAAGAGAATATAGAAAACGAGAATTTATCGTTTTACAAGCGCTGACAGCTCAAGAGCGAAACAACAATTCAATCCGACGGCTGACGTCAAGGCGCGATCTTCCGATATCACGTCTCTCGTCAATCGATATCAGCCGCAATATCGGGTAGAAATCACGGGCGCAACAATATAATTCATTCTTCCTTGATGTAAATCTGTTATGTATATCTAGGAAGGACCTACTGGTGCAACTACAGTATCACAGGAGGGATTCGTATGCACTTGATGATCATCATAGGGTTACTATCTTACATCAATCCACGGATGCTCCTCTGGGTCATCTAGACTGTAACATTTCTCATGCAACCATCCACTGCCCACTGTAAGTCCTTCGTTTCGTAAAAACAAAACAGCGTCACGCAATGGAGGAAGCTCTGTCCAGGTGGAATCAATTAAGTAATGAAGGGATTTATGTGTTATGTGTAAGACACTATAATAGTATTATTTAAAAAAAAAAAACAACATCGACAGTCAATGGGAACAATTACGCTGGAAGCTTAGGCGATTGTGCCAGTGTCTGTGATGATGATTTATATCACTGGGAAATAATAATTTTGAGACACATTAAGAAATTCGCCACCCATGAAGGTAAAATCTAATTCGCTTGGAAACAGAAAAGCAATTATACTTTTTATATTTCCTTTTTGTATATATATATATATGTATATCATTTACATTACTCTTTTTTATCGATAAACACTTGAACAAGGAACTTAAGATTTGATAATACTTGATGTAACATAATTTTACATAATTTACATGACGAGCAAGAATAGTTTGATCGAGAAAATTACATGTATGGAAATTTCCGTATTTGCGAATGTTTCCACATGTTAGAAAAAAAATACAAAATATAAAATATATTCTTATACAAAGTGTGTTTTTGTAATGCACTGTGGAATATGCTTTAAAAATGCGATTTAGTTGTAAGTAGCTCTGATATATTTTATTACTCATGATAACGCGAGTTACTTACCGTGATCTGTTTATGGACTTGCAAACAGTACTGTACCGTTAGCGTTTTAATACGCTTTACTGTTTGTACTAAGTATGAATTATTATTTACGCGATACTTAATGTTGTTATTATTTATAAGGATTAGGTGTTCCATGCAAGTTGCAAAATAGAATATTATTTACTCCTGAAGCTTACCGTTGTGCACATAAAGAAAGACACTAATGGTTTGCTTCATCAGCTTTCGTTATACAATTATAATGCAATTGATAATATAACTGCATTATAAGGGTCACCGACACTGGCATAAACCTGAGGATGTTTCATTTGCAGACTACATAGATAATAGTCACTTTAAGAAGATAGAAATTTGCAAATGACACATCCTAAACAGGCCATTGACTATCTTATTAACGATTATGTTGCGTGAAACAGTTTCGTACGGAGCCACCTTTTAGTTTTTTTGCTCACAGACAAAGTTATAGCTTTAACAAATTAGAGACGAGTTGACACTTGGATGATTAAGCTGTCCCCACTTGTCACCACTAATCAGTGAGTTTTTTCAAGTGTTCAACTATCTTCGCTCCCAATCTACGGCTCTGATCCTTGATCCTGATTCCGTATTACTTTCTTACCTCTATTACAGTCCTCAATTCATGTGTTAAAGGCATGTCCACTAATCATATGCTACAAGGTATTTGATGTTCATTCTTTGATATTTGTAAACGAAACTTGCAAATACCGCAGTATACGCAGAAATCAGGTACTTGCAGAGTAATATTTGGCAAGTTAAAGATTTCAGACGCAATTCATATTAGCATTGAAAAAAAAATATCACTTCTCTTTCCTACATAATCGACGCCACTAACATCTCAACTGTTTACGTTGGAATTTTTCTTAATGTAATATACATAATTTAATGGTACTGACTAATTAAATTTTAAGTATAACATGGAAATATTAATTATAATGCTTTGCAAGTGTCATGATTTAATGTTCAGTGATTAGGAATCATTCCGTTACTTGTACATATTCGTAGATGCGCCTGAGGTGATAGGTTTCATTCTTTCAAAGCTTGTCTTGTCTTATCAAGTCCTTTTATTTATTAATTGGGATACGCGGTTTTTTGTGTTAAAAAGAACAATAATAATGCTACCTTATTCCTCTTTTCGCTCTTTCATGGATTTACGCTAATTTCATGCTTGAGTCTGAGATTGAGGTACATTAAGGTACCGTACAAGGAATACTAGGCCAGTTGATTTAATCGATTATAAACCCTTTCGCTTTCCACATATATTGACATATTGACATTAACGTGACATGATTAAAATCGCGATTATCTTTTTAAAGAATTAAGCATAAAATTTACAACGAATTTGTTTAGATATATTTGTGTACACAAATACATCTAATCGAATGCGTTATTATTATCATTACATGATAGTGTGGAATAGCCTTGGGTTTATTTCATAATGATCGATATTGTTCGTAATTTTCCTTCTGTATAGATTCCACGTGAAAGGGGGAGGATGTTTCCCTATAAATATTTTATTTTTAATAATCATTCATTATTTAGAAATTATTTGATTCGCAACGCACATATGAGATCAGGCAGATTTATGTTAAAACGAGGAGATTACTTTGTTTAGTTTTATTTATCTTTGAAACATCACTTAAATTTTCAAACATTTTTAGTCACCAAGTCTGCTCTCGTAATTACTTAAGTTTACTCAATATCTTTTAAATGGAATACGTAAACGTTTAACGTACACATACACATAACGTATTGCTGATACTCATACATTGGAACAATTAAATATTTCATCTCTGTTTCATGTCTGTCTATAAATATATGTCTGTAAAAATTCTTGATCGTGATTTTATATTATACAAGAAAATTTTAATACATTATGAGACTTCATTCATCAACATATCATCGAGCATCCTTTGTTCCGTAAATAAAAATGTTTGTACTTCTTGTATTTTTTTAAATTGTTTGCCTATGTATCTTTTTTTGCTAGATCCAGGATGTGCTTTATGCGAAGCTCAAATATTTTACACTACAATATTATAAACAGGATTTTTACTCGCTATTGAAAGAAACGTTTTGTTCATGCATACGTATCTTTTTTTGTTATCAACGTCTTCTTGTACAAATATCAAGATACTTTAAGTTTATGCAGCTAATACACTTAGGATCTCTATTTGGCGACAAAAAAACGCATTGTCGCATTGTCTCCAACAAATTGGACATTTGTTCATTTTGCCATTAATTCATTAATATTTTACGGTATGTAGATGTGTGTGGATGTATTTACGTACAAGCGCATATACACGCGCGCACATATTACAATTAACAAAAGTTCAATTTACGGGGACATGTAATGTGTATTTTTAGCATGGAACAATTAAATCCCATAAAGCGTATTAATCACGGTGCAATACTTTCTTTTCTTATGCAGAGTCATTTCTTTCTTTTTCTTTTTTTTTAGTTAGAAAATGATATCGATTAATCGAGAATTTCGCGAATTTATATCTCGAATAGCATCATGCAGTATAGCAAAGATGCTAATGCTCTCATTAATAATATACTCGGATGTCATATCTACTTCACCGAATAATTCTCAAAATTTTTCTGCTTTTTCGCTCACATTCATTATTCATGTTGAACATAATTACGCATGTAATTGCTAAGAAAGTTAAGAATCTCGTGATGATTTATGTAAACGTACGAAAATTTATACAAATTCTCCGTTCAGACAAGTTTCGACAATTATCCGTTCAGACAATGCAATTTCTCAAATCTTTCAGAACAAATTTCTTCATTTATTTATATTTCTTTTATATCGCCATGTGTCGCACTCGAGTTATTGTGATCGTCATTGTTATTGATATTAATATCGTCCGTGATAACGTTGAAGCTTCTGTCATTCTCTTGCATATCATCTCAATCACTCTTGAGTTTTTCATTACAGAACAATATTTCAACTTTTTGCAATTAAATGCACGCGCGCGCGCGCATCACCAGACGATTCTCGATAATAAATGTCATGGCATTCGGAAGCCCGTCGCAAAAATCGCTTTCGTCATATTTAACACCGTGCTATCGACTCTTATTGCACTAATTCTCGATCATCCATTACACAACACTCATTGTCTCGATACATTAAACTCACTGACTAATCGTCCGTATATTCCTGATGTTAATAATCGCTGTCTCCTAAGTTCTAAGATTCAAAGATTGTATTATACTTTGCACAGCTTAAGGGGATGCTAAACTGACAGAATTATCGCGACATTACAAAATTCTCCAAATTGGTTTTACAAAAAAAAATTAGAAACTTTTTTTACATGTTAAAGTATACACAAAAAAAAAGTTCAAACTAAGTGGACGTATATACCGCAATTCTTGTGTGTACTCTAAACTGTGTGTACTGTAAAAAAAAGTTTTTAATTTTGAGAAGCCAATGCGGAGAATTTTGTATTCTATAACAAAAAGAACAATTTTGTTAAAGTATTTGAAAATTTACCTAGATACAGATCTGAAAATAATTTGATTGCATCATTAAAATAATTATGATGGATGTTCATGCATAATGAGCAATGCTGCAGAAAGTTTTGGCATTTTAGCAACCAGCTGAGCGTCCTACATAATTATTTTGTTGGTTTAACAAAATTATTTTCAGATTTGTATCCAACTAAAGTTTTAGATACTTTAGCACTCTTCTTTTCGTGTGTAATTCCGTCAGTTTAGAATTCCCTTAAACAAGAATTTAGGCGTGTATAATAAGAACCATTGGGCTGTTGTTATCACGATCGCTAGCAGAAAGATGAGGTACCTGTCGGCGAATGAAGGCCGAGGATCGCGAACGGTGAACATCATTGTTATCCTTGTACGCCAAATCTTATCTCCTTTATTGATTCGAGGCTGTCACGCGCCCGATTCGTACCTCTTTCTCTCCTCTCTCTTTTCCCCCTCTCTCTTTCTCTCTCTCTTTCTCGAAAATAGCTAGACATGTCTGTAGCACATTCTCAACCCCCGCATTAGCCTCTCCCTTTCCTGAAAACCGCCTTCGTTGGCTGACGTGAGCGTCTTGCAATTTTGATAGTGCGGCCGGGGGATAACAGGAAGGGAAACGCTACATCTCTTATCCGCAATCTTATCTTTTATTATATATAGAAAAAAAGGGAGAGGAAACGCGAGACAGAAACGAGAAATACGCTGAAGGAGAGAAAAAAAAGAACGATGTCAGGCGCGAGGATTTATGTCGTGGGAAGTACGGGATCGACGCACATGATTTTCTCGCGTGGATGCTGTACGAATCGCGCTTAGAATTTCACAGCGATCAAAAGTCTTTTGCAATACAGGATAATGATGCGTTCGATTACCGAGATCACGCGAAATCATTGTACGCAGACACCACCATGAGTTTACACTGCGAACAGTCGCAGTTCTCGAGAAATCTTGTCCGATGAGTTAATGTAAGATTAAATTATAATTGTACGTGCTCGTATGTGAGGCACTTCCGCGAATAATCGCATATCAATTCCACGATATGTCTCCGCGAGAAGAGTACGCTTTCTCTCCATCTCTCGCCTTCTACTATTTTATTTTCCGCACTCTCTCCAAACGAAAATTCGTAGCAAAATGCATTGGCGTTCATCACCGGCGCATAAATCGTGAACGCTGTGTAAACGCGCGCGACGATCATCGATTCATTGCGCACTCACAATCGGCACAAACAAAAAATGATAGAACCGGCAAGGACATGCATAATTTGTATCCTATGAACATACATTGTATACTCTGTATCTCTCCTGAATAAACGGAAATAAATTTTTCTTTCAACTCCTTCAGCCAAAAAAAAAATGGGACGACGATCGTGTTAAGGTGGAAACGATTTGAGCGATATCAGTGAATTACGCTTGGTCGTTCTGTCTTGCCGCGATCGACAGATCTTATTAATATGCCCTGTCCATCATCCCAGATTTTGTAACTATACTTAACATTGTGGTCCATTTACAGTGAATTATGGTATAAGTTAAACTTCGACGTTTTATTAATATTATCCATTTAAATAATAAACTTACAGTCTTACTTATCAATTGTCAATGATTGTTGTTAATCGAATTGTCATAAAAGTGCTGTAAAGTTTACGTGTTGACATTTTCAAGATTAATTAAAAAATCTTATGCAAAAAAAAACAAGTGAACACGATCCACATATTCTGGTAACAAGAATAAAAAGGTATGAGTAAGGTAAGAATAAAACTAAAACTAACAATAAGAATAAACGGTATATGAAAAGAACAATAGAATAATAATAACGCTTAAATGCAGAACCCCATTGTTTTTCTTTGACCTTTCACAGGCAATTTACAAACATGTGTTAAAAACATTTCTGTATCAATTCTGTGTTAGTATTGAACTAGTCATAAAATGATATACTTTATATATATATATATTTGTCAAATATTTTCATACATCTTGTCAGGATAACATAATACAAATATACAGCTCTGAGCGAGAGTAGTTGACTTGGAGTCGGTAGATCCTGGTTCGATCCCGGCTGTTATCCCATTTATATACACTCATTCCATTTTGAAATTATTCTTATAAAATTATATTTTTAGGAATATGTTTCTGTAGTCTAATATATATAGTAAAAAGGATAATGGAGTATGGCGCGGTTCGTAATACGCAACACAATTACATCAGTGTCATAGACAAGATGTAAACAGATAATTCAATTAAACTTTATTTTTCGAACTTATACGCTGATGATGACAAAAAAGTCGAAACGTTCGAACTTTGTATTGAATAAAAAAATGTTTTGTCTATGACACTGATGTAATTGTTTTGCGCATTACGAACCGCGCCATACTCTCATTAGCCTTTGTACTAGATTCTAATTTATTAAATCTCGAGAGTCTTTTACTTAAATATATTTGTTTTTATAAGAATAATTTTAAAATGAAATGAGTGTATAAAACTGTGTGCACTAACTTTTCAAAAGTTTGAAGGCACATATGTATACAACTGCTCTCGCTCAGAGCTATTCGTTATCCCGACAAGATATATGTAAATATTTGACAAATGTCACAAAATAAATTGTAGACTTAGATGTAAAGCGCTGCACGAAAAGACGATTTTGTTAAAGTATCTAAAAATTATTTAGTTAGATAAAGATCTAAATATAATTTTGTTAGACTATCAAAATAATTATGTAGAACGTTCAAATTAATTGCTAGAATGTCAAAACTTTTCGCATAGCACATCATGCTTGAACATCCATCATAATTTCAATAAAAAAATTAATATAGAGCGGCGAATACAAATCAGACACGGTAAATGATGTGTAAAAAATAATATAGAGACAATATTGAATAATTACGTAAAAATATATACGTTCTGGCTCATCTTTCGGGCCATCTTCAGCATATGTTGAATTTTCATCATAATTATTTTAATTCAATAAAATTATTTTCAGATCTGTATTTAACTAAATTTAGATACTTCAGCAAAATTATTCTTTCCATGTAAAGTTGACACGTATAATAAAACTATATTTATAATATAAAAAACTACTATATCAATAATATTAAAAAATGAGCATTTTCTTTATCGTTCATAAGAAAATAATCAAGAATTTCATGCATCTTGAATCACTAATAATCCATTCCCAATTTGAAATTGATGAACTACGTGATGGTTTTTGAGGCCAAGAGGTACGTCATGGACACCTTTACGATTTGGAACAGCTGCATCATGCCTCTTAATTCTCCTTACAGTTTATTTATAGGTAAATTAAATGAACCAGAAACACAAAGCGGTCGCGCTTCAGATATCCATAATTGTCCTATTGGAAACATTCACAAAGATCATCAGAATTACCGTGCCGAACGTTTCCAGAGAAGATGTAAAACTTTCCGGCCGTTAAGTATAACGGCTTTTGCGATCGAGCAATGCATATCATTAGAACACTGGCTCAAATGGCATTTCGTATCAGTTTGAAAAAATATATATGTGATCGTAAGCCCCGCTGAAGTATAACATATTAAATCAATATTTTTTTCATAAATTACATATATGTTGTTTGGATTTCTTTCTTTGTCATTATTCAGTTAAGAATTGAATAAACCTGGAGAGATTGTATTAAATCAAATTAAGATGTTATTTTTTTAATATTTTCTTAATACATCGAAATTTCATTTAAAAAATTAAAGTTTATAATATCCAGTGTGAATAAGTTAATATTTTTTTAAATTATGTATAAATTAAGTTAAAGTTAATGACTTGTAAAATTAATTTAGTTACACTTAAAATTACAAAATCTCAGTTAAGATTAAATAAAATAAAATTAAAAGTTTTTAAATAATAAGTAATACTTATTAAATCAAAAAATTGTAATTTTTTAAAGTTTGATTACCCTAAACAATTATAATGTGAATCGTCAAATAAATTTAATATTTTATTTGTAAATTAAGTTTATATGAAATAACAAAGGAATATTTTTGTGAAAATACGTTTTTTTAATAAATGTTTTTTTAATAAATTTTTAATTTAATGTAGAAAACAGATAATAAATTAAAGTTTATTTGTTTTAAAAATGACAGGTTTGAAATTAAAAATTAAGTCATTCAAAATTAACTAAATTAAAAATTATTTTTTTAACTTTTTTAATTTTATTATTTAACTTTCAAACTAATTACTGCCCTGATAATATCTGAGACATTATAAATTCATCAAAAAATTGAGATCCACTAATTACTGATAATTAATATAATTATCGGAGCAAACTTTAAAAATAACTTATAATTATGAATTTTTGTCGGCGTTTCTAACTTGAGCGAGTTTAAATTATTTTCTCGTGTTTCATCGAATGTTGCTTATCCAATGATACGGAACTGACAGCTGACTGCACGTCAGACTAAGACACTGATCTGTAACAGTCGCATCGATGCACAAGAACGCGTAGGATGGTATTAAAGTCGTGCAAAATGGAGCACAAGAACGTGTCTTCGATGTGTCATAGAAGAGATTAATGCGAACCGGCAGCTCGTACGGAAGAATATAGTTGCCGGAACCTGTCGAAAGCGCCATAGAATTCTCCGTTATTCGCAGGATAATGTCGAGCCGTAATCTCCACTGTGAAGATTTTAATGCACGAGATCGAGACATTAATAGGGATTAACGAGCAAATTGTGCGAACAAGGTACTACTTTATTTGTTTAAACAGCAATCCTGTCCGATCCTTCTAGTCAACGATTTAAATGTTAAATTCCTTTAGACTTTAAACACTAGATTTTTAGCTTTCCTAGGCTAATGTAATTTAACATTAATTATAACGTTAATTAAAATCTTTTTCCATTTCGTTTAACTCATTCCTCGAGAAAACATTATAGGAGGAATATTTAAATTCTAAACTTATCTTCAAAGCTTGGTTATTTATATGATAGAATCACTCGATTTAAAATAATTAAAAATGTTTTCTGTTTTTATGATAGTAATACATAAATATATTAGTTACTTATCACTGTATTAAGAAATAATCCTTTGCGAAATTTTACATGTTTATATGTCGTTATAACGACGGGATGCGGCATTCGCTGTAAGACTGCAAGAAATTACGAATTCTGCAGCCTCTGTGGTAAGTTTTATTTGCGCACGTTACTATGCTTATGGGCAAGGGAGATGGCTGGTTGGAAGATTGGAAGAAATGCATACGCAAAGGAAAGCTCCCTCAGGGTCGACTAAGAGCGCGTGTGCAATACGTTGGAGCTTACATCACGAGCAAACGGATGCAACTAGTGTCATGCAGTTAGTGTCTTGAGTGCTAGCCAGTTATACGACGATGTAAAAACTTCAGTGTAATGACTAGAATACAAAAATTGTTTATCCATCGCCTAAATTTTAAAATTATAATTACAATTGAAAAATATAAAATTATATTTTTATAAGAGAAAAATTAATATTATAAATATTGTAATAAACATAATTAAACTTCGTAAATAGAGGTAACAAATAGGGGAGACCAGGGCTATTCGTTAGGTGGGGTAATTCGTAAAAATGGAAATATCT
>QKQZ01018831.1:0-12436 GCA_003595255.1 Solenopsis fugax
CAGTACGAGTTCATTAACTCGATGATGTTCGTTAACAGATCTTAAACGTTGCAAGTGTGAGCGTTTGTGAATTATTTCCACAATGTGAATTATTTCCACACGTCTCAATTCTGGACAACAATTGTTACATACCACACACGCCTGTTTATAATGTTTCTGATGAATCTTTTATCTGTTTGAACTAAGAATGCACTGAAGAGGACTCGAACCGTGAGTCGAAACGTCTGCGGATTAATGTTTAACGGACTTTGCGTATTAATGTTAAACTTACTTTAATCAGCGTCATTTGCACGCCTTTTTCCATNAATTATCAATAAACGTTATGTTGCACATTTTCATCCTGTGTCGACTCCTATAGGTCAATCTTTTTCTTAAACTATTATCATTTATGTAAGGAGTCTTAAAGAATTGTTTCTATTTTAATTATATAAGATTATATACTAATAACCATTTTTCTCTATAATAGGAATATTGAGAATAGACAATTTTCTACCTTACTTTTTCTATCTACCAAAAAATCATAACAGATTTGACTAAAAAGACACCTTTAAAATTTACTAGTTAACGCAACTCACAGCATTCTACAAGCAAATGCAATTTATTGCGAAAAAATTTTAACTGAGTTTACGATATCCTCATATAACCAGGAAATGTATAAACACATTTAAATAACGAGAAGGCTATACACAGTCGAAAACAGATCTTTGTGCTCAATAATTTTCTAAATAAATTTACAAACATTTTACAAGATTCCCCAAACTGCGCGCCGCATACTTTGTCGAACTTAAAACACGGCTATTTTAAGAAGAACCAAGAAATATTACGAAAATTTAAATTGCTAATCAATTTTAATAATATTACATAATTCAGCATCATGCAATAACTGTGTTTCAAGTCTGACGCGCAGTTCGCATAAACCGGAGATTGTGAAAATTATTATTATTATTTAGCACTAAAAAAGATCCGCTGTGACCGATATAATATAATCATATTTATGTTTGATACTTTCATATTTAATGCCAAATATTTAATTTGTTATCCCAGAGCCTATCCAGTCTTTTCAATTTTAAGTATAAATAATGTATAGATAATTTTGATCAGATTTTGAAGGCTTTTGAAATCACAATGTGATTAGATTATATATGTATTTATATAATATTTGTATTAACATTTATTGCTTTCATTCAAAATTGATGTATAAATGAGAAAATAACGCGGAAAAAGTACGCGGGAATAGAAATAATTAATATTTAACAGTACTCAGGACAAAATAACAACAATTTTGTAATATGATTTCAGGATTTCCCGTTGCTCTTCTTCATAGGTACACGCTCTACGGCAAAGATCCCATTCGTCAGCACTTATTTTTCATAGCGTGCGGCCTCTCAATTGGTTACTGGAATTACGGTAATTCGCTCGAATAGTATCTCAATTCGCGGAGGATGACACGCAAATGATACGGCGATGTCCGCCTATTTATAAAGACGATCGTGATAATAATAATGATTTTGCAGATTGTAACATACTTCATTCATCGACGGCGGTATGCGCTACGTATCTGATCCTCACGGTTCTCGGCAGCACCGGACTGTCCGTCATAATAACGTTCCTCTTCAACATGATGTACCTACTTTACGGTAAAGCAACGCTACGGCAGATTTGAAAATTTATTCACAGTCGAAAAAATCAGTCCACGCATATTTTTACATACATATTCTCTCTGCGGCACTATCTATTTATTATTCTCGAGCTATCTGGCGCGGTGATCATAGAATTAAAACAATGCTTTCAAGGTTTCCAGCAGCAAATATTTTTTTGATTTATAGTTTAAACGCTTTTCTGGAAACTAGAACGGCGCAAAAAGTTCGAATGTAAAAATAGATGATAACGAAGAACGATTTTCTTACCTTTCGTGCGTCTTAGCGTTATCGTTCCGTATCGTTTCTATAATATATTTGATATTACTTTGGTCATTCGTAAAGTTACGACTTGTATCGATAATTTGAAGTAGCGAATATTTTTTATATTTTTTCCATCACACTGTAAGAATTTTTATTGTAATTTATCGAAATACTACTTTTAATTTTTTGCGATGTCTTGTGCATTTATTTTCTTTTTTTTTCTTTTTTTCACCGTTTACGACCGCTGTCGTTTTCTCTCGATCATTTCGAGCTGCAAAGCATTTAAACAAATTGTTTTCCAATACAGGCTATTACACCACCAGTACCCAAGATTACGATATAAAATGGACAATGCCGCAGTGCGTGCTGACCCTTAGGTTAATAGGACTTGCATTTAATTTATGGGACGGTCAAAAACGTGACGTACGAAAACGCTATTTCTTTCCTAATTCTATTATCTCGTTCAATTCGCGGCGTGACGATCATGGTGTTGCAGGAGGAGCTTTCCGATAGTCAGAAACAGGTGGCCTTGAAGGAACGACCATCACTATTGGAAATTGCGGCGTACGCGTACTTCCCAGGCGCCTTCCTCATCGGGCCGCAGTTCAGTATGCGACGATACTTGGACTATGTCAATGGTCAATTCACTGATCGCGTACGTTAATTGGATTGCATTGGAAAAATACTGGCTTATCAATGAATGAATGAAACTGGGAACTATTAATTCTCCAGTTTAAAAAAATACGAATGTCCACTTAATAAGTGCCATGCTTTTAGGATCCGCAAACTGGTGCCATCATACTGCCGGATTGCGTGTCAGCGGGATTGCTCCGAGCATTTGTCGGATTCATATATGTAGCGATATTTCAAATCGGCACACTTTACGTTTCTGATCAGTTCCTCTTGGAGCCGTCATTCCAGAAATTAAATTTAATAAAGAAGTGTTTGCTGATCGGTTTGTGGGGCCGCATCAATCTCTACAAGTACGTCAGCGTTTGGCTAATCACAGAAGGGGTACGTAATCGAAATGTATTTTTAATATTTTAAATGTGGCATGCAGTTCTTATAAGCTGAAGATTGTGAAAATTATCATTCGACACTAAGAACCGCTGTTATTGACATAAGCTTGCTAGCCTTATGTTTAATCTCGTCAGTCCGATATGACTTATTATTGTTTAATATTATTTGTTTTTACTTGTAATATGTGTTCGTGTTATTGAGTTAATTATCAATTTCAGGTGTGCATCACTTTTGGTCTCACATATAATGGAAAAGACTCGAAAGGTCGTATTAAATGGGATGGTTGTGCAAACGTTAAATTGCGAAGGTTTGAAACTGCTACGCAGTTCAATCACTACATTCTCTCGTTCAACATAAACACAAATCACTGGTGTGCCGAATACATTTACAAGAGGTTGAAATTTCTCGGCTCAAAAATGTACAGTCAAGTAATGACACTACTCTTCCTTTCCCTCTGGCACGGTTTCCACTCCGGATACTATCACTGTTTCTTCATGGAATTTCTCGTGATGTACTTTGAGCGAGACGTAAGTATGCAATTATGGCTCGTACAGAGAGTTTTCAAAGGTTTCTCGAAATTTGACTGCCGTTTGATCGTTTAATTTTCATTTTCTGTTCGCTTTCTCTTTCCTAGATCGGACCAGTATTAAAGAACAGCGAGATAGTGCAAACGCTGCTGAAAACGCGATGGGAAGCACGCATACTCGCTTGGATCTTTCTGAAACTTTACACTTTTGTTTTTATGGGCTATCCCGTAATATCGTTCGTACTTCTCTCGTATCCGCGATATAATCAAGTTTACGCTAGTATGTATTATTGTGGACACGTGTTCTTCCTCTCTTACCCGCTGCTCGCGCCGTACATTAAACGGTTGCTTGGTCACGAACGTCAACGATCACACCAAGAATAAGATGGTACAATCTCTTTTTCCTTTTTCCTTGATATTGTTGAAGCATCGCTCCTTGTACTTGTTTTCCTTCGCTACGTTGTTCGTTGCGAATCAATATTCGAGAAGACGTACAGCAGTGGTGTAATAGACACTGGTATACAGTTACACTTACAATCACTAGTCTTCAGAAGAAATGTGATAGCGCATATCCACGAAAGATACGGGGAATAAGACACATTACCGCCACTATCACATTTCGTAACAATTACGAATTCTTTAAAACGTAATGCGAAATTTCTGTCGCTTAATATAACGCTCGACGATCAGGTTTCATAACTGAAAAATTCCTTTAAATAATTTGTCGTAAAAACGAAATGGCGATAGTGGGGGAATATATGTGTGTGCGGATATTATTCCTAAGAACATTTCAATCTATGAATCGATGCACCGTTTAGAGAAAATTCCGCTGGTCGGGAATTTTGTGTGCCTGTATATTTAGAAGTTTCTACGATCAAACTTTACGACACGAAAATTCAAGAAATTTCAGCAACAATTCTAGACACTTCAGTATTTTTCTACAACATTATACGTTCTTGCGTCTTCAATAGTATTTTTGTACCTGTAGCGTGTTTCAGCGTGTTTGATTGGTCATGGTTTCATTTACATGTATTCCAACTGTAATAAAATCTGTTAAAATGCGTCACTCCCTTTTAGAATCAACCTAGAATAGGTCTAGTAATAAGCCACAAGAAATTGATCAATTACAATCGAATGTGAGAAAAATAATCGACCATGATTAACGATATAAATCAACGGACTCTCGAAATTTAAAAATACAATATTCGAGCAAGACTAATGAGAATCTAGTGCGGTTAAATATACAGTTCCAATTATGAACTCTTTCCATATTTGTTAAACATAAAATTGATCAAAGAACGAAGTATTTCATCTCTTCTGAGATTACTTCGTATTTGTAAGATGTCACTTCGGATATGGTAACCCGCTAATGATTCAACCATCTTTAGACTAAGGACGAGTAAATATCTACATGCATTTTAGTAATATATTGTTACGCTGAGGATGAGCCAAAGTGAGTCGTGATTCTTAATTAGTTACTTTATTTTTAATAAATGTAAAAAGAGATCATAATTGTAACTGTGCATTAATAACCGCACTAGACTCTCATTAACCTTGCTTGAATATTATACGTATAATTTTAAAGGTTTGGAAAAATTCACATTTGTTCATAAAACATTTGCTTCCGTAAAGAAAATGATTGCGTACATTTAACTTAAAGTTAAATAAAGTTAATATATTATATCGCAGACACAAAAATCTAAAAGATGTAAAACGTTCAAAAGACATCTAAGGAATCTTTATGTTTTTTAGATTTTTGTGCTGTCAGAGATGTTAAGCAATAACATTACTTTTAAAAAATTACAATAAATACATTATGGATAAGTATATAATGTAATGTTATCAAAATATGTTGTAAAAAGAATGACTTTTATACAATACTTCAAAAAACTGAAATTTTTCTGGTTTTTTCCAGTGATTTGAAAAAAAGCGATTTTTTTACAACTATAATTGTACGATAATTAGTCAATTTCTTACAGTTTAAGGTTTACTACACCTATTGTAGATTGATCCTTAGTGATAAGGACTGTTAAGGATAGATAACGATAGCGTAACTAGTCGAGTATCACAATATCCTCTAAAGACTCGAGGGGAAAAAGCAATTGTGCTTTTTTTTAGGTACCGCAATAAGAACGTTCATTCGCAAAAAAATAAGTTCAGCGAAATTGCGTTGCGGGGAATACCTAGAGAATAATGTGATTTTGTAAGTGCGAAAATTAGCTCTAAAACAACATAGTCAGGTACGCGATATATCGTGCACGATTGAAGTTGAAATATACGTATATTTTACCGTAGTGCTACATTTACCGATCTAATGTGATTAACTGCGTTTTACTATACCTCTCTAGATATAAATATGATGATAACAGACCGTAATGTTCTAGTCGGGTGTGTATACCATCTGCCATGTGTACACATGCTCTATTAGCATCAGTATACGGTATAAAGTAACGCGAGGAAGCGATTTTCAATCTTATACGTTCGCAATTATTTTTGTAGATAAAAGTCTAACAACGATCTACCTATCTATTCGTATTGCAGTAGGAACGCGACTCTTATTACGCACACAGCCCTTCGAACACACAGCTCGTCGAAATCAAGAGAAATAAGTAGGTACCATACCAGAGATATGGTAATTATTTAGAATAAGGGCTTCACCTTGAATCTTAATAAAAATTTACTTATTTGACGCGTTTTCACTCAAAATGAAAAAATCGGAAAGAAAAACATAGCGGTCTGCCCCGCGAAGCGAGTTATTAAGCGTTAAAATTAACGAGTTAGAGTTGTTAAGATATCTGTCATACTAAAGTCGCGGTCTGATTCACGTTCAAAGCTCTATTGACCTCTATCTTTATTGTTCATTAAGCATAAACAAGAATAGAATGAAGCCAATTGTAAGATAAGCGTTGATTTCTCACTCACCGACATCACTATGCGCAGCACCGAAATCGTAACGCTACGTTGACCTGCAACACACAAATACGAAATCTAGATTAGCGCTCAAACGACACAATTAACATTTAAAAAAAAACTAATATAATGTTACTCACCACAGGGTTGTTCCGCCGTTGCTTGATTCCCCCCCCCCCNCCCTCAGATCCCGTCAATGCACAACACAACACTCGCGAACGAAAGATTAATTACGATCGCGCGCTAATTATTAAAGCAACGCGCGACACTTTGTTGACGGCACTCCCGGCGAAGCGACATCACCAATCACTACGCAGCTAGGATATGATCCAGATTTGAATGCGTAGATCGATATTCTGTCGGAACGTTTATTTCATTATATGTCGAACGAAAACTCGAAAATACTTGCGCACATAAAGAGAAAATCCGCTCGACATCGATGATAAACACGGGAGTTGGGCGATACGTTGGCCTGATCGCGCGCATCTCAGAGCGATCTCGTTGTTTCGTCCGAACGTTTATCTCTGTAATTTACTCACGGAAATACTCGGACATACGTGCAGAGTGAACCCGCTCGCGATATCGATGACGTCACGCAAAGGGATACGCGTACGAACGGTACGAACGTTGCAACGGACGAAGCTCGCGGCGAGAGAGGCTCGTTGTCGCTAACTTCACGCTTCACGCCACCCCGCAAGAGAAAAAGATCTAACGCGCGCGTCTCAGGGCGAATCTCCGCGAGTGTCACCTTACACAACGCTCATTTCACTCTATCATTGCACATAAATACTCGAACTCGTACATACCGAGGTCCGAGTTTTCGTGAGTAACCTGCAATGAGATAAATGTTCGAACAGCGAGATCGCTCTGAAATGCGCGCGTTGTTGTTCTTACGGGACGGCGTCAAGGTTACCCCGCCCGCGCGAATCACCGCGAGCTTCATCCGGCCAACGTATCGCCCAGCTGGCGTGTTTATCATTGAGCGGATTCTCTTTTTGTACGCGCAGGTACTTTCGAGTTTTTATGTTCGACATACAATGAAATAAATGTTCCGACGGAATGTCGATCTACGCATTCGTATCTGGATCATATCCTCTCGCGGTCGTGTGTCCCTTTCGCTACGTGGTGATGTCGCTTCGTCAGGAGTGCCGTCAACAAAGTGTCGCGCGTTGCTTTGATAATTAGCGCGCGATCGTAATTAATCTTTTGTTCGAGTGTTGTGTTAGTTGTGCATTGACAGGATCTGAGAGGAGGTGGAAATCCGGGGGGGTAACGGGCAACGGCGGAACAACCCTGTAGTAAGTAACATTATATTAGTTTTTACGACCGACTGCTGCCAACCTTGTTAATGTTAATTGTGTCGTTTGCGCGCTAATCTAGATTTCGTATTTGTGTGTTGCAGGTCAACGTGGCGTTACGATTCCGCTACTGCGCGTCGTGATGTCGGTGAGTGAGAAATCAACGCTTATCTTACAATTAAATCGGAATAGTGGATTCGTGTAAGATATTTATATGCAAATGTATAGTTTGCGTATTAAGTTAAAAACGTTACAAATATAAAATTTCATGGATTCAAGATGAATGAGTTAGAATAAGATATACTAAAAAGAAGTTATTAAATCGACTAAATTTTTCAACTCGATTTTTTTGCAGTTCAACTATTTATGTATTTGATTTAAATATATTAAATACTTGAATTTCAGTTTAAACATTTAGGCCGCGGTCCGATTCGCGCTCAAACAGCTATTGGCTTCTATTCCTGTTTATGCTTAATGATAGAGGCCAATAGCGCTTTGAACGTGAATCGAGCCGTGGCCTCTTAGTATGACAGATATCTTAACAGCTCTAACTCGTTAACTTTATGGTCTTTCTACAATAAGCTATTAGTCGATATGATAAGTTATAAGCTATAAGAATTGACCAATCACAGTCGAATATTCTTTTCATATTCGATTGTGATTGATCCATTCTTACAGCTTATGACTTATGATACCGACTATAATAGCTTATTGTAGAAAGGCCATTAATGCTTAATAACTCGCTTCGTGGAGCAGACGGTCACATTTTTCTTCCCGATTCTTTCATTTTGAGTGAAAACGTGTCGAATGAGTACATTTTAATTTGAGGTGAAGCCCTTATTCTAAATAATTACTCGAGATATATATAATATATATATAAAAAAAATATCAGACACTGACGTATTCCACGATTACTTGATACCCTTCGTATTGTCGAGCGATCAAGTTGGATCGACAAGAAATATAATTCGTAGTATCTCGCCTAATTTTAATTAATCGATCGCAAGTACGTCCAATCTCTGGCATCTTCAACGTAGTCACGTACAGATTTCCCTTTAGATACTGGAAGAAATAGAAGTACACAAGCATAGCGTAATCAGGAGTTGTATTGCATACATTTGCCGTTAGCATTTATTAGGATCGAAGTTAATAGGACAATCCGGCGTAAGGTCTCCTGATGTAAGGTCTTAGTTGATAAGCCATGAACGTGTGAATTTTAAGGGAATTCACACTGCTCGTTCCGTACTTGATGCCAATGCGAAATACGCTGAGAAAGTTCGCTTTGTTGAATACTCGCGAATATCTTATCTTGGAATCTTACGTTCCAAGCGTCTACGAGAGAATCGTTATCATTATAGTTAATGGCAAATCGTAGCTAACAAAATAATATATGCGGGTACATTCTCGAGTACAGATTTTCGGAACTCTCTCTAAAACGTTTAAAGAATAATGGTAGAAATGGCACTTTGCAGGTGCAGCGCTTGCGACCTAGATCTCAGCAATTTCAATTTCGTATCGCATCATTATAGTAAGAGATGGAACTGAAGAGGGAAAGGGAGAGAAACGGGTTGCGAGAATCTGCAAAACGAAGAATAAAACTATAATAGCGAAGAGAAAGGCGGCGAGGTAATTAATAATGTCGGAAATTGTTTGATATAAAAAAATGTATTTACGATTATTTTCTTAAAAGATACAGAAAAAACATCGACGTCTCGTATATATTATATAAAAAAAATTCGCCTTTTTTTTAATTTCTTTCAAAAGAGGACCGCAGCAAGCGTTGTACTCGGTACTCGGTCGTTCAAAAACCATGCACTTGTGTATGTTTGGATCTGTACGTGTGAGTATGTGAGTGTGCGAGCGACATCACGAGTAGGCTTTAGCAACACGAAGCGTCTGCCTCTTAAGCACCTTTAAACACCATGCGGCCTATCTTACGAGATACAGGCGATATATACATCCCTCCTACGATTATCCATTCGGGCTCGCATGTTTGCGTTCACATATTGCGAAATTGCGGCCGAGAGTAGGCACCGTAGTTAAATATTTGCCTCCGTAAAATGCCGGGAGTTTCGAGGGTGATGAGGGTGATGCGTGCTCGCGTGCGATGAACCTAGTACGGCCCGCTGGGGCCCGGATGTGGTGCCCCGTAACTGTCGATGGGTTGGCCCGGTTGTTGCCCCGGTGGGCCGTATTCGCCGCCGCCTTGCTCCTTCTGTAACGCATAAAGATAAGTGCATGAGGTACGAGACGAGAGAGCGAGAGAAAAAGAGAGAGAGAGACGACACGTGGCGCATATATGAATTTTACGACTATCACGCGGCCGTGATCTTTTCTGTGATGGCAATTAAGAGAGTTCGGTAGCTAGTTTTCATATATTCGCATAATTTAAATCTCGCCGATATATCCGTAGTTTAGCTAGCATGGTAAGCAATTTCGCAGAACAACTCGGGCTAGAGAAGAGCGCAGAGAAGAATATCCTTTGATCAGCGCCAGCGGATCAAGAGAGTCTCGATCCGATACTTGCAGTTCGCTAACAAAGAAGCGGAGCGCAACGTGTATAGAGTGAAAGATATCTTTTGTAACGAAGAGTTATAGCGATATTAGCATGTACAATACAATTAATCTCTGCAAGCTGCGACGGCATTGTTTTAGAAATCTCGATAAACTCGCTTAGATCGGCGTATGGAACCACATTTGAGAAGAACTCTCTCTCCATAATTATTCAAATCGTCGGCAATCACCTTTCTTCTTTTTTTTTTAATTTAGCCTTAGTTAATTCATGTGGCACACTAACATTGAGCTGATAAATGTATTCCAGTTTTCTATGCTTGTATAGGATATGTTCAGTCTCCCGCATCGATTGGGATGGATTTTTATCGATGATGGTCTTGACATCACTTGAATCAATCTCGGTCGGGCGATTGGAGCGAGACGCATTATTGACGTCAAAATCTCCAGAATGGAATTTAGAAAATCACGTTTGACATACACGTTCTGTTGAGGCATCATCCCCATATACACGGCATATCTTTTTAAGAGTCTCCGCAACTCGTTTATCTTTTTTTGAAATAATAGAGCAAAGTATGATGATAATGCATCCTTATAAGCGCTACAATATTATTTAATATTTCTGAAATTTGAATAAAAAGTGGTTATATGTCCACTCCTAATAATATTATATTATTATTATATGAGTAAATAATATTATTTATTTCAATATTTTAAATTATCGAGAATTATATAAATATAACTTTTAAATGTAATAATTATAAAGTTTATGAATATTTTATGCATAATAGTTTGCATTAATTTTTGACCACTAATATTCGTAGAATGTTTTTATAATATTTTTCGAATATTAAAGTAACATACCACAAATGTTATGTAAAAACGGACATATAACATTAATACAACGTTCTCATAATATTAAAATAATATTAAAAATATTGTATAATATTCTAGGAATATTGTGTGCTTATAGGGATGTTATTCCATTTTCACAGCTACGCAGCACACACAATACTATAATATTAGCCACAAAATTTACAGACAGATTTTGTGAAACATAAGTTTTCAAATGCGTATTCGAGTTGTGCGATAGCGCCGAGAAAAAAAAAAGTAAATCGGAATAAATCTGCACCGAAGTAAAAACCGAAAAACAAAATTTGCCAACTTATTTTAATAATCGAAAACTGTGGAAAGGTGATTCGTGCCCAATTAACACAGTAAGGTCGTATAATTGTCTGAAATATATTCATTCGCGACGACGCGCCCAACATCCGGATCCTTTCATATCCCATGCAAAAACATGCGCCGCTCTGCTCGCTCCTATCGAAATGAGCAATTTACATGCCGCGGGCGCGAAGCGTGTCACACTTTCGACATTCGCCGACGATTAACCGAAACCGTTCCTCGATAGACCGCTTTGAAAGCGGCTCTGTCCGCTATATATTCGCGCGTTTGAGCAACCGAAGAGAGATCGCGCAACACAATTATATTTAGATCCAATAATAAGGATGCATCGTGCGTTAAGCCCGTATTACCCTAGCAGCACAAAATATCGTCCGAATATTCTACGAATATTCGTATAATGTAATAATATCGTATACATCATAATACATTCGTTCGACATCATGTGCTGTTAGTGTAAATTACGTTTTAAAGGTTGTGAGAATTGTGAATTTGAATTCAACCAATGAGAACGAAACTAATTAAAATTATCTAATTGGTAGAATTCTTGTCTTCAATTCGCAATCCCCAATCTCTCTAATATCGTAATCTAACACCGTCCGTACAGCACAGAATAGCAAAAACATTGCAAAATATTGCTACGATGTTTTAGTAATAATTCAGCAACAACGTTAATATAACAATATTATACATGTTGCTGCAACATTACGTATCAATTTTTCTGAAGTGGACATTTTACCATTGCTGCTGCTGAAGCATTGCGGCAGTATTATTTTGCGATACATGCTGTATGGGCAGCTTTATCCTTGCCGAGGCTCGAGTTTACGCGCACCCGAGCGGTAAAAAAGTAAAAACTACCCTTGCATAAATTACAGCATCAAGCAGTAGAGAAACAGAAGAGAAGGAAGAAAGAATCGTTACCTGAGTCTTGTAGCGGATGAAGTAGACCTCCGGTTTGCTGGGTTGCGTCGGTGCCTGCGTCGGCAGCACGATATCAGGCGCCTCCTCCGGCTTCTTCACCAGGACGTAGATGAGCGTCTTCTCCTCGTCCGGCTGCGGCAGCGGCGGCAGCTGCGGCGCGGTCGGCG
>QKQZ01018871.1:0-16140 GCA_003595255.1 Solenopsis fugax
CCCGATTGGTCTATCACAGGGGCTTGCGCACACTCGCTCACACAAGAAAGAGAGAAGAGGGAGCAGTCAGTCGTCTGCAGTCGTCGTTATGCAATCAGACAATAAACATTTATTCTTTTTCCGACTCGTAACATTCAATTGTGCATCCTCTATTTCCCTCACGGCTTCCTCACACATCCTGACAATTGCTTCCAGTAGCAGCCTTACACTTGTGTAGTTTTAAGGTTAATGTCAGTAGAATAAAATGACATATGTATCAAATCATAACATTTCATACTTATGGCTAGTGACATCTGCCGGAAAAACCGGAAAGGAATTACCGACACACCTGGTATATCTATTTCTGAGTTAATAAATGAGACACCTAAATATATTTATCATCTAATTCAGGCAAAATGGGACAAATATCGAGCAACCAAGATTTTAGGAATTTTGTTTATAAAGACATTAATCTTCTCATTTTTACAATTTATATTTTTGTTATATTATGTATGTTATACTAATGCGAAAAGAAAAGAATTGCTTTAGTGCATGAGAGTTTGTTCATGAATTTGTCTCGTACATTTAATGGATTCAAAATTCCACAAGTCGATCATCAGCTGATCTAGGTCAAAGATCAAGCTAGGTTACATCAAGTTAAGGTTAGGGTGTTTGGGCCAATAGATGTTTTGTTTATATGTCACCTGTTGATTCAACACGGCCGCGAATGTCATATTCCAGGTCACCATATGTTACACCGCACTCATCAAAGTTTTATTTTCCAATACTTTTCCCGCTGGATTATACAACAACGGATGTCGCAAACTGATCGTCATAGCTGCAGACTTATAATTGCTTATAATAAAAGATCGTATACGTTTTTAAGTGTAAACACGCTTCGACATGTATATATTGAATCAATCTATGATATAATATTAGCGATGATTCTATGATGATGAGTCTATCACTCTACTTTTATCGTTGATTCACGTACATAAAGTTCATGCCGCAGGTAATGTATTAATACTCGTCACACTTTGGTAATCAGTTGGAATAAATGAGTTAGTGATGTATTCGACGTATAAATTAATTGTGTTGTATGCTTGCAGTCCCAGAATAGAGCAGCTTCGTGAATATGAAGAATAAGAAAGTAAGACTGAAAAAAATTTAATATATACACGCAATATCTACGAAAGGAGATCTTAACAAGATAATTGAGTTCAATGAAGGTCAAATGTAATGACTGAAGGCACGAGTATAATATAGTTTCTACTTGATGTTAGACTACCTGGCATTAGTTCCGACAAATCGGATGATTTTATCGAATTTTTGATTGTGACAATGCGTTTCCGAAAACAAAGATCGATATTTCTGATCGGTTGTGGGATTGGTTTTGTTCTTCCGTTGTTACTCATTTCATTGAGAAATACATTCGTAGCCAATTCGATTGTTAATGAAGATTTATCACTGTGGCAACCTGAGTACTACTTGAATAAAGAATTTCATCACGAGGAGATTGTTTTGCAGCTTTGGAAACAGGCGAACGAGACGTCCAACTTCAATAGCATTACATATCGCACTTGGTTAGCGGCGCAAAACTTGAAATTACACAAAATTGATCTGGACAAGTATTTGTACGATCCGCATAAAGGAGATGAAAACACAGAATGGTACTGGTTAAAAAAGCAAGTGTCCGTCACGTGTGTGGTTTTCGTGGAAAAGCTCAAGCTGGGACAATCGATCAAAGCCACATGGGGCAAACGCTGCAACAAAATATATTTCTTTGGACACCGTTTGAAGAATGCGGAATTGCCTGTTATTAATGTAGATGTAAAAATTGTGTCTTCCTGGCAACTGTTATGTGAAGCTATAAATTACATTTGGAAGGATGAAGACAAACCAGAATGGATTATATTTGTGAAAGACGATACTGTTGTTATAACAGAGAATCTGCGCTACATGGTTGCCCCATTAGATCACAGGCGTGACTATTATTTGGGTCATCCGGTGGTTCTGTGGGGTCAGACTTACAATGTTGCTCAATCTGGATATGTTCTTAGTAGAGGAGCACTGGGTAAAGTAGTGCAAATGTTCAATAATTCCAGAAAATGTAAGAAGGGTGGAAAGTATTGGAAAAAGGAAGATTATTATCTTGGTAAACAATGTGATGTCATGTAAGATCGATAACTGTACGTCCGCGATACTGATTTTTTATCTCATTTTATAGGAAAGCACCTGTCGTCCTTAGGCATACGTCCGTCCGATACCAGAGATCAGTATTTAAGAGGTACTTTCCATGGTTATTCCTTACAAAATCTTCTGTGGGGTATCGTAAAGCCAGACAGTTATTTCACACGTGCTGTATACCCGATAAAAGGAGACTGCTGCTCTCCGATATCTGTAACTTTTAGTGCCAGCGAGCCCGATAAAATGCACTTGCTAAGTTATCTGTTGTATCAATTGCGTGTATTGAATGGCAAAAGCCGATTTGGTAATGTTCCTGCTGAAGTTTCAGTACGCGAAGAGAATGTGAGTTTTAACGTATTTGACACTATGAATTATATTATTTTTTTTTAATTTCGTTAAGCATCAGCGTTTTAATTATATAATGCAAACCAATTAAAATCTGCTACATAAATATGATGAAACGAAAAACTATTGCGATAATAATTAAATAGTACATTTAAAATTTATATTTCACATAGAAAAAAACTTTAGTATCAAATATAAAACTAATATATTCTTTTTGATTTTTATTGTTTTATATATCAGCAAGATATTATATTTTATTATATAATAAGAATATGATTTCTTGCTTATGTGTAACAATGATAATCTTGTTTATATATAATTTTTATATAAAGAAAAAAAAAACAATATGATTGTGTATATAATAGTAAAAATTATAGTTTTTTTTTAATATCAAAGATTCTAATTCTTTGATTGAAGTTTGAAGATACTGCTATTTTCTATCTGATATTTTTTTCCCTCTCAACTCATGAAAATTATTATTATATAATGTGGGAATATATTTTTTCTTGATAAAACTATACAAAATTTCATGTACGCAAGTTGTCTGTTGAATGCTATATAATCTCATTTTAATATTTAATATTTCGGAAAAAAGATATTCTCAAAACAAGAATGTTTTTTTTCTGTGCAGGTTTGGAAGATTGCACTGCAAGAAGAATTTAACATCACACATTTGAGTGATATATCTAGCGACGCTTATTTCGAAATATGGCACTCGAGATACTCCGAACCAGGCCAGTTAAAAATTGCTAAAAATTATCAGATGACATCGGATGCGCTAAATTGTTTATTGACAACTTACAAAGCAGGAAATAGATCTGTGCATGATTGTAGGACTAAAAGTGTTGACAGTACAAGAAACTGAATGAGCTATTTATTGGAAGATTAGTTTTAACAGTTTACTATAGTTGTCAAGAGAATTTGTACAAAGGATCGAAAGATGATGAATATTTGTGATATCCCCTTTTTTGTATATTTGATCATTCAAACATTAAAAAGATACAAGATTGACAAATTGGTATATATATTAATAAAAATAAGATTGATATCATTCATAATTCAATTTATTACGTGAGCGACAAAGAGAAAGGATAGTGGGCGTCAATACAAAAATCAAGCCGAAATCGCATCTAATACCGTGATCACTATGTAACACTTTTAATTCGGCTATACGTTCTGGGTAATTCATTAATCGGAAATGGTTGATAAAACTATTTCCCTTGTTATGCTTAGTACGTTTTATCGAGCTAATTAGAGGCTCATTAACGTCTGGAAAGCGATAATTTAATCATGTTCCCAAAACGTTTTCGCAGAAGCCTGCCTATCGCAACTCTCAAATGATTACCGATAAAAAAGCAATTGCATATACTCGGTATATTATTTAATATTTGGAAATAGTTATGTATTTTCATTTAACTTTATGTTACATTTATTGCTATTTTGAATAAATTAAAAAACCTGCAGAGAACACGTAGATTCGGAAATGCAAAGAGAACATATCTCTGGAAGAAAGAAACTCCTTTACTGAAGATGATTACAATTTTAATCAATGTAGTAATTGTTCTACATATTTTCTATAATACGCATTTCTTACCGTATATTTGTTACAGATGCACTCAACGTGATTTTACATTTAAATAAATATTATATGTACCGTCTGATCTGCGACCGACTGACCCACATTTTTCATCTTTCTCGTTTATCAAGTGCAACTTGAGCTTATCACTTATCCGTTTCCTTCTAGAGGTAGATATATATAAAAGGGTTGTACTCTTATTTACGCTTTTTAAAAGTGTTACTTAGCCCGCGCACTTCGTCGAAGACACGAATGTAAAACTTATTCTGTTACGTGAACAAAAAATTATATCGTGCTGGTACTATGGTGCCGTTGCAGATATTTAGATGTTCACTCATATTAATTATCGTTGCAAGCGTTATAAATCAAGGATATGGATATTCGGACGGTATGGACACGCAAGAAGCAAATGAGTTAGTATATTGTAGAAACTGAAATTCTTTGCAATGTTACTAGGATAATTGTATTTTGCTTTCCTTAAAAAGCAAGTTAAGCAAATTTAAAAAATCTTATATACAAATTTTTTTGTTCATGCATTAGGGAGAAGGACATCCTGAATGATGCACCAGATTCGGCGGTCGGTGGTTTCTACAATGTTAAAAGCAGCAAAGGAGGAAGACGTGTATTCGCAGGGGGTTGTACTCGTAGACCAATAGCGCCTGTAAACGGCAAAATAAAATGTTCTCTAGACAGGTATTTAGAAGCACCGAAAAGTTCAAATAAAAACGATTACATATTTTAACTTAGGTTTAAATTACTTAAAGTAACTGATAAATTAATTGTTTTCTTGCGAAATTTGTAATATTAAATTTTTTAATGTATTAAAATTATTATTATGTTAATTGTTCTATTATATCTATAATTATTATATTAAAATTAAATGATAAAATAATTCGATGAGTACAATTTCACATAAAACGCTAAAGAAATATGCTAAATAATTATGATTCTAGTGGCTGTACCGCAAGTTGTGCGCCGGATTACAAATTTCCGAATGGTGCGTTTCATCTGACGATTACTTGCGTTGATAAGGAATGGCACATCGGAGGAACCGAGTGGAACTCGATACCACATTGTGAACGTAAGTAATAAAAGCAAATCTAAATTCGCTGTCGTAATTTAATCGTAGAAGATCGAGAGACAAGATATCTATTCCACGTTAAACCTTTTACAGCAATTTGTATGCCGGAATGTCAAAATAATGGAATATGCATTGCGCCTCATCATTGTGACTGTCTCGAACATTTTACCGGTCCGCAGTGCCAATTCGAAGATAGACCGTGTCTGAATTATTCTCCGCCCGTGCTCAACGCTTACAAAAGATGTAATTCGAAGTGAGTACAATATTTTGTAGAATATATTTTATATTTATAAGCAAAAGTTTTTAATTTTTTAAAACTCTTTGAGAACATGCACTATATCCTGTATGGAGCATTTTACTTTCCCTGATGGTTCATCCGTCGCTAATCTAATCTGCAAGAATGGGAGTTGGATGCCAACCAGGAGTGACTGGGTCTCAATTCCAGATTGCGAACGTATGTCTGCAACCATTAAATTTTTGTAAAATTGGGTACGCGTAGCGTACTTAACATGATGTATCTTTACAGCTGTGTGCGATCCACCCTGTCAAAATGGTGGCAATTGTCTGCCAATGAATGTATGTCAATGTCCGCAGGATTATCGGGGACCTCAGTGTCAATACTGTAAGTGAAGAGATGTCTTTATAATCCGTTCTATTTTATCTAACAGAAAATATACGCGAAAATAGACTTTATTAAATCTCTTTTGTGTTATGTGTTTATAATCTATTTTATGCAAATTGTATATCTAATCAACATATATGGATTGTCAGCTGCCGATGTTTGCGATGCTGAGAAACTCCGCTTCAATGGTGGATATCATTGCCGAGATTCCGGTGACATGTATTCTTGCACGCTGTACTGTCCGCCGGGAGTGAAATTCGAATTTCCAGCTTCCTCGGTTTATATTTGTACTTACGACAAAGGAATTTTTGAACCGCAGCCCGTACCGCAATGCAAAGTCGAGAATAACATTAAGATCATCTCACATGGTACCTTCTACAATACTTATGTACGGGAATCAAATCATTCTTGGTCAATGGAAAATGTCTATGACACCAAAACGCAGCACACTCAAGAGATTCACGGTGAAAGTTACAGGATTCACGGTAGCAACATGTCCTCACATCCAGTAAATAATACACTGCATTCACAAAAATCTATTCGATATATATAAAATTCCTAATAAATAATTTAATATGCGAAAAGAGACTATGTTTACTAAATTAACAAAATAAAAATGACATAATTAATTTATACTGCACAAAACATTACAGATTCGATATAATAACGATGATCGCATAATGATATTTGAGATTAGTCAGCCGAGACCAAAGACATGCTTCATCTGGGGAGGCGCACATTATAAGACCTTCGACGACAAAATCTACAGCTTTGATAGCGACTGTTCGCACACGCTTCTCCGGGATACGCAAGACGGCGTTTGTACAATCGTGGCGTCGAATGGCCCAGGCTGCAGAATCGGATCGGATCGTCATTGCTCCAAAATCGTGAACCTGTTCGTACACAATAAGAAATACGTACTCACCAGCGACGACACAGGCATGCCGATATTTACCAACGGAAAACGATCGTTGCCAATACCAATATACTTGCCTGGATTGCGCGTGGACAAGTCCGCGCATTTCATCCTCATCTCCCTCGATTCGCTGGGCGTGAAGCTGAAATGGGACGGCGCCTTGCTACTGCAGATAGAAGCTTCCGAGAGTATGTGGAATAAAACGGCTGGTCTGTGTGGTACTATGAACGACGATCCAAACGACGAATTCTTAACGAAGAGCGGAAGTTACGCTGAAACTATATCAGCGTTGGCAAGTTCTTGGCGGGTTGAAAGTTTCGAAGGTGACAATGACAATTAGATTTTTTATTGTACTTTATAAACGCTAAACTATTTTACGTAAAATATCCGCGTTAACAAATAATGTTTCTAATATCACAATATTTTATTTTGTAGAACCATGCGATGATTATCCAAGTATACAACATGCGTGCGAATTGAAAGACGAGTTTGCTAGGGACGCCTTTCAGTTCTGTGTCAAATTGCTCTCCAACCACAAATTTAAGGCTTGCGCCGAAACGATCAATCTTTCTGAACTGACCGATTCATGCTTGTGGGATTATTGTGCGTGCAAACACGACGATAAAAGGAGATGCGCTTGCGATACTATGAACGTTTATGTGCGTCAGTGCGCTCAAAAAGGAATCACACGATTAACTGGATGGAGAACCGATGATATGTGTCGTAAGTCAATTGAAAAATATTTTATAAATATTTCTTCTGTTGTTCTTACTCGTAAAACACACTTGGAAATTGTTTTATTTAATTAAAAAACTAAATTATTTTTAGCGATTATCTGCGACGGTGGACGAGTGTATATGTCATGTGGACCAAAGATAGAAGCTTCTTGTTCGTCTGGTATCGAAGCGATGAGCGAAAATTCTGAGTGTGAGGAAGGCTGTTTCTGTCCAGCAGGCACCTTGGAAGATCAAGGCAAATGCATGTCCCCGGAGGAGTGTCCGTGTAGATTGAGGGGCAAATTGTTCGAACCAGGCACAAGCGTGCCGAAGGGCTGCAACACTTGCACGTGCACTTCTGGCAAGTGGGTGTGCACGCAAGTACAATGCGGCGCTAGATGTGCCGTCTTGGGTGACCCGCATTATATCACATTCGACGGCAAGCATTACGATTTCATGGGAAAGTGCAAATATTATTTGATAAAGGGAGAAAATTATACGATTGAAAGTGAAAATGTCCCATGTTCCGGAGCGATATCCGAGGTCAGAGAAATCTCTTGCTGAGAAAATTTGATATGTTAAACTTTATTTTTATTAATTTTTACTTATTTCCTCACCTATTAGGCATTCCTAATTAATTATTATTTATTTTAGAGCATGGGCTTTGCCTCTGCAGGTTCCCCGTCGTGTGTCAAGACTATTGCAATCATTTTCAAAGATACCTCTATAAAGTTGAAGCAAAATCACCAGATTACAATAAATGGTAACGAGATAACGAAATTTCCAATGCTGTTCGATGGCGTCCGAATACGAATTGCGAGCAGTATATTCATGGTGATTCACCTACCAAATGCTTTGGAAGTGTGGTGGGACGGAGTATCACGTGTTTACATTAATGCTCCTGCTGAACTCCATGGTAAACTTTTATGATGCTTTCCATCGTTATAAAGAGAATGTTATTGTATTTTTAAAGAACTTTTCTGATTAACTCGTGATTATTTAGATCAAACGAAAGGTCTTTGCGGGACATTTAACGACAATCAAAAGGATGATTTTATAACGCCTGACGGTGATATTGAATCTGTGGCAATCGCCTTCGCCAATAAATGGAAAACAAGTGATGAGTACTGTGTTGATGACTTTGAGAACGAACCGAAAAATCCCTGCGAGTTAAATCCTCAAAGACGAGCGACCGCGGAAGAACACTGCTCCAAGATACATAGCGATATTTTCTCAGGTACTTATACAAATTTTTATATCTAGATAGTTTCAAATAATCTCATTATTATCTGTTATTTTAGATTGCCATTGGCATGTTGATCCGACGGAATTCTATCAAGACTGCATGTATGACATGTGCGCATGTGACACTGATATAAAATCGTGTCTCTGTCCCATGTTAGCAGCATATGCGAAAGATTGCGCTGCACTGGGCGTGAAACTTTCGTGGCGTACTGAGATCGGCGAGTGTAAAATTCATTGTACCGGCGGACAGACCTATCAAATTTGCGGAAATAGTTGCATGAGGTAACATGCTGTAATGCATTCATTGCACTTACTGTCAAGTTACTTTTTATATTGTTTTCTATATCACGCTTAATTTATTGATGCAGATCGTGTTCGGACATCTCCTTTTATCGGGACTGCAAACAGGAATGCGTGGAAGGTTGCAATTGTCCAGAAGGTCAGACGTTAGATGTGAATGGAGAGTGCATCCCAGTCGCTCAGTGTCCTTGCGTGCACGCAGGCCGCGAATACAAGCCTAATCATCGAGAAGTTCGTCCGGGAAACAAGGGACAAGAATTTTGCTCTTGCTTAGGTCGGTGTCTAAAGCGCAAATCTGTTTCCGATAGTGTTTTGTAATATAAAATTCTGTTTTTTACAGGCGGCGTATGGGAATGCCGATTAGCAACGCCAGATGAAATTCGGGAATATCCATCGGTCACTGAACTACTATCCGTTTGCCAGGCTAGCAAGCATCTAGAGGTGACGGATTGCGAGCCCGTGGAGCACAGAACTTGCAGCAACATACAGAACGAACAAACGCCGTCGGTTTGCACGTCTGGTTGCGTCTGCAAATCTGGATACGTCTTGGATACGCCGAATGGTGCATGCATCAAAGAGGAAGATTGCCCCTGTCATCACGGTGGAAAGAGTTACAAACAAGGCTCAGTTATACAAGCCGAATGTAATTCTTGCACGTGTGAGGGCACCAAGTGGAAGTGCACAGACAGAACTTGTGCAGGTAATTCTTTTCATACAATAACTCGCTATTAATTATTTTTATTATTTCTTTTATATCTTGTTTCTTGACTTTTGGCTGTAAGTGTATAATATATCTTCTCGAATAAAAAAAATTTGATTATCTCTATATTATATCATATTATTATGCTAAAATAATCTTTTTTTTACAGGAGTCTGTTCTGTATGGGGCGATTCGCATTATAAAACATTCGATGGTAAAATGTATGATTTCCAAGGTGTATGTGACTATGTCTTGGTGAAGAGTGCGTTGAATAAGGAAGATTGTTTCGATGTCTCGATTCAGAACGTACCTTGCGGTTCAAATGGAGTTGCATGCTCGAAATCGATCAAGCTTATGATTGGCAGTGGTGAACAACAGGAAGAGCTTGTTTTGACCAAAGGAAAGAAGCTACCTAAGGGACCTTTTAAGAGACTATCGATAAGAATCGCTGATCTCTTCGTATTCGTTGACGTGCCAGATTTAGGATTGGTGTTACAATGGGACAAAGGTAAGAGCTGTACACATATTATCTAACAAGGAAAGGGACGGAAGTGTTCCCCTCCGATTTTGACGAGCCTTTAATACGTTGTAGTACAAATAAAAATAAGGGACACATATTTTTCTTTTTATCACTGTTATGTTGCGACATTTCTATTTTCCAAAAATAATTAAAAACCACTCCATAACGCATGGTACGCGCACCCGTCCGTGCACTATGGAAGTGTCCCCTCTTCGATTTTGTCGAGTCTTTAATATGTTGTAGTACAGATAAAAATAAGGGACACGTATTTTTTTATACGTGCCCAATCTCACTTTTAGGGGGAAAGTACAAAAAAATTTTTTTAAATTAAAAAAAAATTTTTTTGTACTTTCCCCCACTACTTACCTTTTTTTTCAAAATTTTTATTTCTTTTTATAAGCAAAATAAAGCTTATTTTATCACAAATTCAAACGTATATGATAAAGTTATGTTGCGACATTTCCAAAAATAATTAAAAACCACTTCATAACGCATGGTTTTTAATTATTTTTGAATGGAAATGTCGCAACATAACTTTATCATGTACCATTGAATTCATAATAAAATAAGCTTTATTTTGCTTATAAAAAGAAATAAAAATTTTGAAAAAAATAGGTAAGTGATGGGGGAAAGTATAAAAAAAAATTTCTTTTTAATTTTTTAATCACTGTACTCTTCAAGCCATTTAACTTTCAATTAGAACATTTATTCTTTATCTCTTATAGTTTCGACGATATACGCTTCGAAAGAAAAAAACCGAGTTTCTTCAAAGGGGTGTTTCACCCCCTAAAAGTGCGTATGGGCACGTATAAAAAAATACGTGTCCCTTATTTTTATCTGTACTACAACATATTAAAGACTCGTCAAAATCGGAGGGGGCCACTTCTGTCCCTTTCCTTGTAAGTATAAATTAGTTGAATTCTTAAAAAGAGTTTTTGATAATTTTTGATTAGGTACCAGAGTTTACGTTAGATTAAATCCGGAATGGAAGGGTCGTACAATGGGCTTATGTGGCGATTACAATAACAACGCTGAGGACGATTTCAAGACACCATCCGGCGGGATATCCGAGGCTTCCGTCAATCTGTTTGGAGATTCGTGGAAAAAGGATACGTTCTGTCCTGAACCGAAGGACGTGGAGGCTGACACCTGTGAGCAACATCCAGAACGTAAGCTGTGGTCGCTACAACAGTGTAACGTGCTGAAATCACCGTTGTTCTCATTGTGTCATTCGGAAGTGGAGGTCGAGCCGTATCTGCGTAACTGCATCTTTGATACGTGCAGCTGCGATGCCGGCGGCGACTGTGAATGCTTATGCACGGCACTGGCCGCGTACGCGCACGAATGCAATGTGCGAGGTGTTCCTGTGAAATGGCGAACGCAAGAACTCTGTCCGCTACAATGCGACGAAAAATGCAGCACGTATTCACCCTGCGTCTCGACCTGTCCGCGCGAGACGTGCGACAATTCTATGATCGTGAGAGACAGCTCGCATCTGTGCGCAGAGGATACGTGCGTGGAGGGCTGTCAATTCCAATCTTGTCCTGAAGACCAAGTGTATCGAAACGCTAGTTATATAGAATGTATACCCAAATCGATGTGCGCAAAACCTTTCTGCATCGAACTCGACGGGGTGATATACTATGAGGGCGATCGAATTAGCGGCGACGATTGTCACAGCTGTTTCTGCAGTCGCGGCAGAGTGATCTGCAAAGGAGAAGTCTGTACCACTATCGATGCTACTACTGCTGTACCCTTGGCGGAACCCCAAAAATGCGTAGACGGCTGGACCACGTGGATTAATAAGGATCCTGCCATAAAAGGAAAGAAATTCTTGGATGTGGAGCCGTTGCCCAATTCGATGGATCTTGCTAATGCAAACGGACTCGCAGTTTGCGACAAAGAACACATAGTTGACATAAAATGCAGATCTGTTAAAGGACACTTGAACCCGAAGGAGACTGGCCTGGACGTGGAGTGCAGCTTGGAGCGTGGCTTGTACTGCCAATCTCACCCGGATCTTCTTTGCGTAGACTTTGAGATTAGCGTGTTATGTCGCTGCTCCGAATCGATTACACACAGTGTCGGAAACGTGACAACAGAGATCAGTACGGAGACGGGGAAGAATGATCTGGAATGCGACGTCGCGCAACCTAATTTGCCACATCCAACGAACTGTCAGCTATTTTATCAATGCGTCTCTACCTTGACGGGATACGAACTGATGGAAAGATCGTGCGGTCCTGGCACTCTTTACAATTCAAAGACTCATGTCTGCGATTGGCCAACGGAAGTTCTACGCACACGACCAGAGTGCTTGGTCGTTTCTGGGCAAACCACACAAGCTAGTGGCAGAATCGAGTGGAGCAGCAATGCTAGCGGTCACTACGAGAATACGCTGTCGACCATGGTGAAAAAGATAGTATCGACCACGAACGTCTGTAAAGACGACGAAACGTGGAGTGAATGTGCGATCCAGTGCGACAGAGTGTGTCATTATTATCGTCACATTCTGATGATGCATGGTCTTTGTAGCGAAGGTACTGATTGCATTTCCAGATGCGTTTCGATCGACCGACCGATATGTCCCTCGCACAAGTTTTGGAGAGACGATATCACCTGCGTGGAGGCGAATCATTGCTCTTGTAGATCCCATAATGGAGGCTCGGTTGCGCCTGGTGCCATCAGAAAAGAATCCGACTGTGAGACCTGCCAATGTATCAATAATTATTACACGTGTGATACAACTTTCTGTTATAATATTTCAAGTCATGAGGTGACGGTAGGGACAGAAAGAAAACCGGAAACAACCGGTCAACCGCCACTCAGTACAACCTCGGGAAACGCTTGGAGGACATCACCAGTCACCATCAAGGAACAAACGATCTTTTTACATAGCACAGTCACTCCACTCGGGGAATGCGATGACGCTAACTTCGTACCATTGATACAAAATCTGCGAAAGGAAATTACTGTCCGTACTAGCGGCAATAGGAATTTTATTTTACGATCCGAAGATTTGTTAGTGTATACGGAAGGAGTAATGCTGCTACCCAAAAAATTCTGGGAGCCTGAGATGATGAATGCAGATCAATGGCTTGACATCGAGTTTAAGAAACCTGAACCAATTTATGGATTGATCATGCAAGGTGGCGTTTCTGAAGACAAATTCGTAACCAGTTATAAGGTGCTGTTTTCGGAGGATGGCCAGACTTTCTCATACATACTCGACTATGAAAAACAGCCACGCGTGTTCAGAGGACCCGTCGATAAAGTTCAGTTTGTGAAGCAAATATTTTATCAACCTATTGAAGCGAGAATCATTCGTATTAATCCACTGACATGGCACAATGGGATCGCGATTAAGATAGAAGTGTTGGGTTGTCAGGATCACGCAATCTCAATGACAACTATTAAGACAACGACTGAAAAGGTCGTCAGACCTTTATGTGAGGATCCGATGGGATTGGACAACGGGCTGATGATCATGCAACAAGTTTCGGTGTCGAGTTCCCCGCAGTTGATTCAGTATCTTCGATTATCCGCAAAGAGTGCATGGCGTGCCGCTTTGGACAATCCTCATCAATATGTTCAGTTCAACTTCCTAGAGGCTCGAAATCTGACCGGGATCACGATCAAGGGTGGCGATGGTGCTTGGACGACCGCTTACAAGATATTTTACAGCAATGATGAACGTCATTGGAATCCCATCGTTGATGAGAACGGCGACGAGAAGATGTTTCTTGGCAATTTCGATGCGGAAAGTTTGCAGACGAATTTCTTCGAAAGGCCGTTGCATGCAAAGTTCTTGAGGCTACAACCTGTCAAGTGGCACGATCACGTCACGTTGAAAGTCGAAGTTCTGGGTTGCTATCTAATGTATCCTACACCATGGTTGATGACATCAACAATTAAATCGACAACAACATCGTTCAATCAAGAATGCAATGTGTGTGACGGGATCGATCAAATGTTAAACGATAAAGGCTGCAAATGCGAGGATTCTTACTGGTGGGACGGAGAATCGTGCGTACTGAAGCAAGAGTGTCCCTGCGTGGTCGGACACGTTCCTTACACGGTAATAATAGCAATAACAATAACAATAATGTATTTATTGAAATCATGAAGCAAATTTTCCAAGGATAGATTATGACAGATGTAATAACAGATGTTTATTACAGGTAGGCACCATGTATGAGACGGATGATTGCCAGCAATGCGTGTGCTCCTTCGGCGGAACAGCTACATGCTTGCCGAAGAAATGCGACCCTTGCTTGGAACCGGGTCTACGATCTGTTGTCGGTGAATTATGTGCCTGTCTCTGCAAGCCTTGTCCACCGGGCACCAGACTTTGTCCCACGAGCAGCGTGTGCGTAAATGAGACCGCATGGTGCAATGGTGTTCAGGATTGTCCAGATGATGAGATAGATTGTCCAAACATAATTTCTACGACACTTATCGCGACTGAATCTCCGGGAATAATCAAGCAGGAAGTCACGACTATCGGTCCTGCTCAAGTTAGTCCATTACCATGCGAGGAACCGATTTGTCCACCCGGTTATAGAGTAGTTTTCAAGCAGACATCCCAGTTGCACGATAAGCCACATCGTAATGTTAAGACGAATGTAAAATCTCAAGGACACAAAGGTTTCACGAAGACAAAAGGATACAAAAAACATCCATTCCATAATTATTTGATGAAAGAACAGAGTCGTCAACCAGCAACAGAGAATATTCAATGTCCTGAATTTATTTGCGTGCCCACTAAACCTCCTATCTTCCCCGGCGAGATAAAGCCGGAAAAGTGTCCAGAAGCGTCCTGCCCGCCGCAGTACGAGGTGGTGTACGAGAAGATAAGCATGTACAAAGTGCGCAAGTGTCCCAAGTACATTTGCCGACCATTGTCACCACAGGAAGCGATCTGCAACATCACGGGCAGAACATTTAACACGTTCGACAACATGGAATACAAGTACGATATCTGCAATCATATTCTAGCCCGGGACATGTATAGTAACGAGTGGTACGTCACGCTGGAGAAGTTATGCGTCGATTCTCATGGGAAGAGATCCTGCACGCGGATCCTGGCGATGATGCTGAATGACCATGCGATCGTGCTCTATCCGGATCTGCATGCGACCATTGATGAGTATACTTTCACGGCTGAGCAGATTATGCGTCTCGGAAATCGACTTCCCGGATTTGAGCTTTCGCGCACAGGCGACAAAATTATCTTTGTCTCGCATCACTATGGCTTCTGGGTGATCTGGGACTCGAGCACCAACGTAAAGATCGGCATTACTACTAAATTGGCGGGTCGCGTAGACGGTCTGTGCGGATACTTTGACGGTGATATCACAAACGATCGTCAGACGCCCGAAGGTACGCAAGCGAGAAGCACCGTTCAGTTCGGGGATAGTTGGGCGATGGAAGACACGGAATGCGATTTGCATGTGTGTCCACGTGACGTTCAAGAGCAGGCGTGGACGATTTGCCATTCTGTGAAGACTCCGATGCTACTGGACACGTGTTCTACAATCGATATTGATAGGTAGTATTTGAAAAATATTCAACGATAAGAATTTGCTAACTCAAAGGATTAAAGTTTGAAATTTTCGTTATTAAAATGAAGGAGTCTTTTGCTCGCTTAAACTAAATAAATTTTTGTATAAATATGACGTTGAAGCTAGCAGACGGACCTAGCAGACGGCCGCCGCGCGACACGCTCGACGCAGCGGTTCTCAACAAGGTTTTCGCTCACAGCGTCTGCTGCGCTCAAAAATTGTTCTAAGCAGATAATTTTACAGCATACATTATATACCACTACAGAACAATCGTACAAAGTGACATTTTAGGTTTAACAAAAAAAAACTATGCTAAAAACATTATATATGATTGGAGATATTCGACCGATTAATGTAGTACATACAATTTGAAATAAGAAAGGCCTTCT
>QKQZ01018880.1:0-56283 GCA_003595255.1 Solenopsis fugax
TAACTTTTTAACTTTTTGTTTAACTTTTAACTTTTTAACTAGTTACTACCCAAGCCTGAATATAATGTATCTATAAAACTTGTTAATTTATTTTAGAATCATTCTATATACATATACAGAGTGAGAATCAATGCTTGTATCTGAAATATCTTTGTTATCTTGAAAGATATACGAAAGATATATTTTCTGTTTGTTTCATTTTTCTAAGTGGAATGATACAGAAAATCTCTATGTAAAAAGAATTAACGCCACATTCAAAAAATTAATATAATTTTCATATAATGTATCTTACAACTTCAATCTTAAGAACTTTCGTATTTCTTGAAGACAACAAAATTGTTTGAAATGCAAAAATTTACAGACGATGAATCACTCTATATACATATATGGAGTACACACTCGCGCGTACGTAAATATACTTTAAAAGAAATATATATATAATTTATTATAATAATTGTATAAATAAAGTATATAAACTGAATTACAAGTAATACTACGTTATTATCACACCTGCTGAAGATTGTGAAATGTAAAAATTGTAAATAAGCCTATTTGAAAATATAAATAGTGAATAACTTTTCCATGGAGTTGTGAATTTTCCCAATCTTAAAAAGATAATCGGGTAATAAACAATGCTGGATATAGGTAAATAGGTAGATAGGTAGACAGGTAGATAAATAAATAGGTAGATAGGCAGATAGGTAGATAGGTAGGTAGATAGATAGATAGATAGGTAGGTAGGTAGGTAGATGGGTAATCTTTCTTGTGCATTTGGACAAATAAATTGACAGTAACAGATGCTAGAATATTATTTCATAATTTATATATACAAAATTATATTAACAAAAAACGAGAATGTGCACAAGCATTTACTGACATCTATAATACATAAAAGAGCGAAATTATTTTCAAAAATCTTTTTTTTAACAATGTTCTATGCTTATTAGTAATTTTTCTTATTCAACTCAACAAATGATAGCAGCGGTGTTTCCCGTATGCCGATTTGAGAAACGCATCGATAGAGATACCTCTATTTTTTAATAATATTTTACATTCGTTAATCTTTCTTATATATTTTAGCAAAAGATCTGACAAAAAACTATTTTAGAATAATCTTATATAACTTACATTAATGAGAAAAGCTATTGTTCGCATTATGATGCTATTATAGGATCTATAGGTTATACGACATTCAAGAGATATTTTGTCAATAAAATAGTATCTGCAATGATTATGTAGTGTTTATTAAGTTATTTAATAAAATAATTTAATAAATATCTCGATGTTCTAAAATAGAACGAAGCCCGGCTTTAAATTGTATGTACAATCTTAGTTCAATTATTATTTTATATCTCAGCGCACGTAAACGTGTATCGCGTCTTGCGTACGCGTAAATTATTTGAACAAATTTAATTGACAATTATAATTATAATAATTAAATAAATAGAAATTTTTGTTCTAAATAACAATTTATCAAAAGCGGGAATTTAATAACGTATTTGTATAGACGGCCAAAAAATCATGAAAATAATTAGAACGATAAATTCGGATGGCAACATAGGTAAGAATCGGGTTTTCTTAGCGTGGAGAATCTTAGAAAATAAATGCTGAAGTACCAGAAATATATGATCGGTAAAGAGGTGTACTGAAAGTATTCTGAGCGCGGGCGTTGTCTCCCCACATTGTTCCCTCGTATCCACGCGATGATTGGTCAGCGCTATCTAAGGGAAGCGTACTTATAACTAGCTCTTTCCACGCCCATCCAAGAGCGCTCTCATTGGCCGGCGGCTGGAGGCCGGCAATGGAGAGTAGTAAGAGTGGGAGTAAGCTGCGCGCGGGAATTTCTGCGCACCTGCAACCTCCTTGCCGAACATGTCTTTCTGATACTTGTGGTGTATTTTTCGAGATTTCAGACGTCAAGAAACCTTGATTCGCTTAACCTCGAATTTATCCCGTTCTTTTTACTTTTATAATTTTTCAAGCGTTTATATAAATTAATATATATGCGGATGAGTAATCAAATTTCTTCCTTTAATTATTATTTAGAATAAGAATATTGTTATTTAATTATTCTATGTAGTTATTAATTATATTTGTTCAAATAATTAATATACAATCGTTTATTCGAGTCAGTGCGTTTTGATTAAAAATTATATAATAATATTCTAATATTATTTATCTATCGTCGGATTAATCGATAAATGTTCGAAATATTAGAAATATTTAAGGAAGATTAACAAACTTCGAGTATTATTAATAGAAACATCTTTTTTGACAATCGTCTCGCTTTTTGACGCGGTATGAACGTTTAGCTGTGATAAAAATGTAATTTTAAAGCTTCATAACGGCATAATTAATTTTTCTTTCATCGTTTAACGACTGATTCGACAATAAATGATTACATTTTCACATTACTATTAATTGAGTTCAGTAACATCTATAGTCATAATATACTGATGTAAAATAAACTAATTAAATTCGGTTTTATATTATTAAATTGCATTTAACGTTTATTACATTTTACCTCAACAGTTATAATAATACAGACTAAACCCGATTAATGAACGACGTGTAAACATAGTCATTATTTCTACAATATTATTGAATTATTTGGATCGACGCGAACGGCGCATAAGTAAAAATAAATAAATGTCGATATCGTGTAGGTACCCAGAAAACATTATGACATCTTAAAGACGATTTAAAATTCAAAAGACGTGTCCGATTGAGCCCCGTGTCCGAATGAGCCTTGTGTCCGAATGAGCCCCGTGTCCGAATGAGCCTCGTGTCCGAATGAGCCCCGTATCCGAAAAATAATTTTTTTTTTTTTTCGTTTTCCTTATAGTATAGACATTAATGTATGTACAACGGATGCTACAATGTTATATGGAAAACGAAAAAAAAAATGTAGCGTCCGTTGTACATTATTATTGTCTATGCTTTAATTGTGGAGGATTTTTAAATCTGTAAAAATGCAATTAGATAAAATGACGTTTGCGAAAATGATTGTTTAGTCGTAAAAACGGAGTACTTTAGCATCACCTTAAGAGCCGTGCTGGGTGTTGTGCGCAAAAACAAAACTATCGACAAAAGTAAAGCAAACGTTTCGATCTTTAACAATTATTTATATAATGATAAAGCTGATAAGGCAGGAAGTGATAAGTCTCACGATTAGTGCTAGTTGGTAATACCTTCTGCAACCTTCTTCAAGTCGTGTTTCTCTAGTAACAGGAACAATGTTTCGAGTCATGGACGTGACGCGTTTGCCAGTTTTCACTGTCGCCTTCTTCCTCCTGTAGGATTAGTACTTCTCCAATAACTTCGATTTCTTCGAGCTTTATGAGATGCACCCTAGTCTTGTCTAACTTATTATCGAAATATATTCACTTATGTAACTTGATAAAAATTCAATCATTTAGCAGTTTCTCGAAACGTTTGGAAGACGCATATTTCCTTCACGTATTGTACTCAATTAACATTTTTTATAAAATTAAAAGTAGGATATTTGTGCTTATAATTTATTATGAGATGTATGCAGTATTTCTTATGAGATGCATAAAATAAACGGTAAATAATACTTTTTAAAGACGAGAAATAGTTTTTATCGTTTAAATATAAATATTTAGAGCAGGTTTTAATAACATATTAGATAAAATGTGCATAAATTATAAAAATACCTTTATTTTTTCTATTAAAAACTTTCCAATCAAGTTATTATGTTACATAATTTTGTTAAAAATAGAATTGAGTATTTAATGAATGAATACTTCATCAAATTTATATGCAGACAAAGAAACAAGTGGCAAATAAATAATCACAAATTTTGTCTTCTTACAATATGAATTATGCCTAATGTATATCTTTAGTTGAACATTAACATAGTCATCAAAATATTACAAAGCATTAACACTCATGTAACTTGTTTTATAATATTATAAATTAACTCAAGTTATTCATATCATATGATACTTGCACATATTTTACATTCATACTCTATCTCGCTATTGTCATACTTCATATAATTTGTTTTTTTTTGTATTAAGCTTTGTCTTATTAGAAAAAGAAAAACTTTTTTGCGAGAATCGTTTTCAATCTCTTTTCTAAACTTTAAATATAAACTTTCTTATAGTAAACAAAATCATTATCATTTAAATTACTTCATCTGACTATAACATTCTTATTTTTCTTCTATATTTTATCTTACATGTATGATGAAGATTCTATATAGTATCTTACTTATAATATATAAATTATTAAAGCTCGCACATGTTTAATGGACTTGCATTTTAAAACTAGCTTGCTTGTGGCAGTTTTGCGCAAAACTCTTGACTATGCATTTCTTCAAAATATAAGTTTTGTGAGGCAACCGTTTTTTTTAAATTACACTTCAATTTAATTAGTCTAAAATTATTCCTTCTGTATTAAAGGTCTATGAGATTAACTTCCCTAGTTATTGTATTCAATGTAGGTGCAACCGATGTCGTGAACGAACGTACATGAGATTTGAAGCTGGTGGCAGGTTCCCAAGCTTCATCTCGTACTACACCCTGATTCCTAGGATACATAAGCAACGGGTCCTTCCCCGTTTTCTTACACAGTCTCTCTTGAAGCGTGACCAGGCGAGATCTCCAGTATCCGTAGCTCGCCTGCTTAAGGGCGTTTATCCACTGCTCCACCTGAGCTTCCGATCGACCGCTTAGTACATGTCGCTTATCCAGTTCGTCGCCGAACAAGATGCTGAATGCGAATGCCCCTTCAGATGAATTATCTATATTGATATTGCAATTCTCTAGGACGATAATTCCAGCAGGTCTCGTATCGATATGTCCCAAGTCATTGATATTGAAATAAAACAGTAGATTGTGCCGCAGCTTGAACCACTTCTCTTTGAACACTAGAAGCAAATGTAAAAATTAATAATAGATATGTTATTTGTTTTACTCTAATTATCACAGTTATGTGTACATTGTTAATTCTCTCCAATGGATAGAAGAAATTGATACAAATATTTTTACAAAAAATTAAGAATTGACAAGATAATAACTTTAGACTCTAATTAGATTATTATATACTTTATATAAATATTACATTAGACTATTTACATATAAAATATTGATATAAATTTCTTTCTTTGTTTTGATCCAGAAAGATTCATTCAAAGTATTTCAGAAGCAAAACAATTACTTTACGACTCTTTTTAAGGAACTTTATCCACAACCATTTGTCATCATTATCATAATTCATTCCTTGGAAATGACAAAAATAATGGAAAATGATTGAAAAATGAGATTAAAGTGAAAAAAATCCTCTTTAAATCGAAGATATTTATGCAATGGCAGCAACAATCCACAACAAATCTACAATCTAATCTCGTAAATAGACAATAATTATACGTAATGGAATCTCTTCGCAGAGAAGTTTACCTGAGTCTACCGAGTGACAGATGACAGGTTAAGACGACTCGTCTTGCGTTACGTAAAACGCACTCAATATTCGCGTCACACTAAACTAACCTGACTTAGGTGCCCGCTTGTAGTTCAGGCGTCCCTCCAGGTCTGCGGGTCCAAAGCTCGCTTCCGCGAGTTCCCTGTCGTTGAATCTCATGTCCGTTGTCGCCGCGTACACGTGCCACGAACGTTCACAGAGGCTGTCACACCAGTCTGACAATACGTTTCATCTTCGATTCGTCAATCATGTGGATCGTGGCCCGACGTGCCGCGAGGCTCGCCTCCCACAGTCCCACCCCACGTTAATCATACGGGCAATAGATGCCCTCGGCCCTCGTCCTCTCGCTCGAGCGCTTTCACTCTCGCGTCGATTAATCAGACGCAAAATGAAAAAATGAGTCTCGATGACAAGTAGCCGCCGCGCGAAACACGTCCGCGCACGCGTGATAGATTCGAAATAGTTCGTTCACCGAAAGGGGCTTTCACGCAGTTTTCTATTTTCCAATCGATGATTATTCTGTTAGTTGAATCCAACCAGTTCGAATCTCACTCTCGACGATACGAACGCGGAAGGGATATCCCCACGTTCATTCGCAGATTGATTTGGAGTGAGGGCGATGTATATACATACTTCTCATTCGGAAGGAGATAAACGCACGTGGAAATTTATGCGCGTTAATTTTAAATTCTTGCAGTTGATTGTATTAAAGGCGACTTCGACTCAACTCCCGTCCCGTTGTGATTTTAATCGTGGGTTTAACTAGTCGAGTGACACCCACAATTTATTAACTCCTGTTATTTTATCGACTCGTATAGAATTATCAGTACTCGACTCGTATAGAAATTATCAGTCCTCTTAGCTTACGAAGAAAGATTAGATTACCAAGATGATGAATTGCAACCAAAGGTTTTGCTGTAGAAAACTATCAGTTGAATTAGTCATTATAATCAATTAATTATCCTGGACAAAGATTAATTAATTAATTAATTATGTAAATTAATGATTTATTTAATTATTTAATCTTATGTCCATTTCTGCCAATGTAGATTAATTCTAATTTTGATTTATAACATTTGAAAAAGTAAATATTAATATATATTTATAAATATTCATCTTATATAATTGTGTGTTGTCTAGTAAGGAATTGATCAATCAATGAATTACCTGAAAAGAATGCCAAGTCATTATGTTCGATGTATTGAGACATTTGAAACACTGGATGCAGTCAAGTTGATGCAACAATTTATTTGAAGTATTCTTTGATTGGTTAATTTTTTAAATTCTTCTAACTTATTTTATTGGTCAATCAAATGCTTCAAAATATTTGTAGTGTCAAATTAACCGCGTCCACGATTAATCGATTTTTTCGTCTGCTAGAGTGTCTTCGTTCGAGTTCAGTTATCGAGATGGCGTGTTTGTTCCCATCTTTCGACTACGATTGGTCGATTTGCCGTTTGTTTACATTTTCTCACCTGTGTTCGGTCGCTTTTACGCGCTAAAATTTACAATTTGAAGACCCGGATTTTGTCATTGATATGTACAACGGACACGATTACTTGTCGTGTATCAAAATCGTGAGTAATCTCACAAATCTTGGTTTATAACTTTGTAGGGTTCAATGGAAAATATTTCGTCTTTCGTACAAGGGTAATACAAACATCATTATATCAATGTTTCAATCAGCCTGCTGCAAAACAAGCCACAATGACTACGGACAAGTCTGAGAAGGTAGGACTGATGAGTTTAACAACGGATCATCGTGATTTAATCTTAACGGCCAATAAGGTTTTCGGCGAGGGCAAGTGGAATCATACTGTCGTCAGCCAAACCTTGGGTACGTTTGCCATGCTAGTTGAAGAAATTCTGGTAAGTGTAAATAGGAATATATCAGATTTATGATAATAAACATCAATTTATTATAGATTTCGTCGAGAATGTTGGAGCCAAGTGCTGTGTTGGCTGTGTCACTTATGTTAAGGTTCAGCTTGAGAATGGAAACTTTCATGAAGATGTTGGCTATTACAGCGCAGAGGAATCTACAAAAGGCTTGTCGATACACATGGCCAGGATTGTATATATCACTTGGAAAATTAAGTGAAGTATTTTATATTTACCTGAATAATTATAGGATTTTCTTTTCACACAGGGTTCTGCTGTGAATGCTTTAAAAAGAGTTCTGTTGTCATTTGGAGACAAAATTGATAAAGAGTTGCAACAGCTGCAAAAACAGATTACTTCGGAACAAACTAATGATATCCAGAAAAGTGACACACGATCATTGGATAAGCATTTTCCAGAAACTATTTCAAGTAAACTGATGCTTCTAAAGGAAAAACAAGCTAATGAAGTACAAACAAATGTACCACAATTATCGGATAAGCAAATTCCAGAAAAATCTATTTCAAATAAAGTACCTTTGAATGAAAAACAAGGTAACAACGTACAAACAAGTGTGACGGTACATAAACGGATTTTAAAAAGATTAAGTCCAATTAAAATATCTGCCAAATCAGTTTCAGTACCTGTCACAAAAATTTCATTATCTAAAGAAATAAATGAAGCTGAAGAAGTGTGTAAACAACTCTGCACTCAGCTTAGTCCTTATCAAAATAATCGTGTAATAATAAGGCACTTACCACTTAATAATTCAACAGGTTTGTAATAATTAAGTTTTCAAAGAATACTATGAGAATAATATAAATCTAAACTATAGAAAGTTCTTGAGGAGTTTCTCTTTAAGATTTCACATTGCTTAAATTTTTTAGTTAATTATTCAATCATTCTGAAAATTAGTTTTTTTTTATTACTTGATTTTATATGATGTATGATATGTTGATTGTGATACAGCTCAAGGATATTTTACTATATAATATTAAAGAAATTTATTAACTATTATTTTTAATTATTTTTTAAACTGCTCAAAAACTTGGAAAAATTAAAAAGTTGAATAAATTGTATCTGTAATTATTATATAATCATTGTTTAAATTTATTTTATTCTCAACTTATCTATTACAATCATAATACAATGCATATACATGCAATATTGAATTATATATCTAGGTCCTACAGTGGTACCTGCTGCAATATCATCTGCGAATAAAAGTGGACAGGTTAATATGAGATCTTTTGTAACAATTCCACTTAAGATTGTTGAATCCTTACCAAATGAGAAAACAAATTCTTCAACTGAGAAAAAATCAGATCAAGGTAACATGGAAAATATATTAGTTTATTGAATCATTCTTGTGCAAGAATGTATTTTATTTTTAAACACTGACTGTTTCAATTCTGTGTAGCATTGTCTGTTCAAGAAATGCAACGATTGGAGAGGAAAAGAAAACAAAAGGAAAAACAGATGGAATTTAAAAGGCGTATGATGGAAAAAGATGGTTTAAAAGAGGAATCTATCAAACAAGAAGTCTAATTCTAGATATTAAGATATCAAAGATTTCATAGTTATATAGTTTATTTCATATCCGATTTAGAAATATATTTTTTTAGATAAGATATTCTCACTGGTTGACGAGTTTTATGCGCTTTCAATTTTCTTTTCAAGTTATCTAATGCAAGATTTCTTGTTAGATAGCAAAACCTGCAGAGCAGATTTTGAACAAAACATGCTACCAATTTTTGGTTACAAAAAAGAAAAACAAGCTACACAGAATTGCAAATATCTGATATTAGCAAACTCATCAAAAATAAGCCTGTTGGCATGTTATATCAGTAGATTGGCAACAGAAATGAGCAGGATTTTCAGCTCATGCTTGTTTTCTGCTGCCAGTCTGCTGTTAGATTGCTTACACGCGCAGATTGTATTCGATTTACTATCAGGGAAATACTAATCTTTGTTGCTAAAGTTAGCATATTTTATAATTAATTTATAAGCACATCGATTTTTTTTACATCAAGCCAAATACTGTAAATAAATATTGCAATATATAAATAAAGATATAAAATATAACATTTTTGATTTATTAAAATTGCTAATGTATGTAAGATGCTTATATATCACTTGAAAGAGAGGTTAGAAATCTCTAGTAGAGCACAGACGCAAATATTTCAGAAACTTGGAACAGTTAAATTATCCGAAATATATTCCTAAATAAATGTTCTCGGTACGTTTGTTTTCGTGTTCGTTTATTGGACATAAAATAACAATATTAAATCCTCAAAAATTATTTAAAATATGGATTTAATCAACATTGAGTGAGGTAAACGAGAAGATTAAATTATGCACGTATTATCCACGTGGTGTCAATGATCAAAGATCGAAATACATCTATTTTTCAATAGAGATTGCTTGGAAAAAACAAAGACGAAATAAAAGCAATATTAAAAATAATAAAAAGTGTGAATTGTTTCACATAATTTTTATTCATATACTTTCTAATGTATTAATAAACAATGGATCAATACTTTGAAAGTTACGAAGAACTTGAGGCAAGTGAAAAAATGTGTGTATATTTGTATGTGTATATATATAATCTTTATAATAAATTTTTTCATTTTTAGATCCATCAATTAATGCTAAGCGATAAAACACGTGTCTTAGCATATAAAACTGCTATTTTTAATTCAAAAGAGCAGTTTCAGGACAAAATAGTAATGGATATTGGTGCTGGCTCAGGTAGAATAATTTGCTTATTCAATATTCTTCAAAATTATTAAAAATTCTCGTATTTAAGAGACATGCTAAATACATATTATAATGTAATATTACATTGGTTACATATCTTTTTTGCAGGAATATTATCAATTTTTTGTGCCCAGGTTGGTGCAAAAAAAGTTTATGCAGTAGAAGCAAGTGTGTTAGCAAAGAGTATCGAGCAAGTGTCTATTGAAAATAACATGCAGGACAAAGTTGAAGTAATTCACAGTAAAGTAGAGGACATTTGTCCAGGCAGTTTGGAGAACGTGGACATAATTATTTCAGAATGGATGGGTTTTTACTTGGTACACGAAGGAATGTTGGATTCTGTACTTTTTGCTAGGGATAACTTCTTACATGAGGATGGTTTGTTATTCCCATCCATTGCAAAATTATATGCCTCACCATGCCAGATACCTTCCATGTATGAATTTTGGGATGACGTATGTGGAGTCAGTATGAGGTAATTAACAAAAACAAAAAAGAGGACACTATCATTTGAAAAACAAGGAGATGCTAAAGCAAATTATTAATATTTTTTTATTAAGATATCTTTAAATTGTGTGTGGGAAAGGAAGGATTTACAGAGTTCCATAATTTATATTTATAATTAGTAATGAATATATATTAATACATATAATTAATATAATATAAACTAATATATATTATAGATATTATGTTAAAAAAATTTTTTTTATTAGAAATTACCTTTGTGCTCTCTTCATTCTGCTTATTTTGTGCAAAAGGTTTTGGAACGCTAAAATCAATTCAAAGATACCTTTTAATTGAAAAATATTGGTAATTTGCTTTAGAATTCCCCAAGTTTTTTTCATTATTTCTGTTTTAATTATAGCAAGCATTGTATTTATTCTGTATATTCAATTTTTATTTAGGTGCATAGGGAAAAACTATAGAAAGATTAAATCTTTGAAGCCAGAAGTTTTGCTTCTAAATCAAGATGACCTTTTGGCAGAAGGTAAATTGCTTGCTTGGCTGGATTTGAAATGCATCTCTGTGGAAGAGATAAATCTTCTAGGTGGAGAAGATTACGTATCGGTATCCGAAAAGGACGGGAGGTTTCAGGGAATGTGCATTTGGTTTGCGGTGGAATTTCCAGACGGTTCGGAACTGTCCACAGGACCTCGTGACAAGGCGACACACTGGAAGCAAACCGTGGTTGTTTTGCCCGAAGCTATAGAAGTGACGAGCAGTGAACCTCTTGCCTTTAAATTGGAATTAAAAAGAGATGCATCATATCCAAGGCGGTACAACATGGAACTAAGTTTGTTGGATGCGGAGGAAGTGGAGCATGAGGCTCCATGCAATTGTCACATGACGAAATGTATTGTGACAAAACAGTACATCTACGAACAGGATATAAGCGAATCGCATGCTGAGGAAAATGCTAAGGAAAATATTTTTGTACATACTTGAAATATATTTTCACTAAAATATCTGAATGAAAAATTCTTATCTAAGATTTATTTTCTCATCCATTTTCTATGTATAAGTATATTAATGAGAATCGAATCATTTTGGCAAATTGCGAGACATTTGAAAATCAACGAATCATTAGTAAAAAAATATATATATTTTGACAGGGTAAAAAGTGATTTCGACTAAGCTCCAATTAATTTAATTAGCGTAGTTAATTTATCAAATAACACCTGTAATATTTTTAGTAGCTATTAGTTAATTTCAGTTAATCCTTAATTAAGCCTTTTATCCTTTATTCTTTAATTATTGCAAGAACTGTCTACAGTATGTTCAATTTTTATTTGGAAGAGTACAGAAAAATTAAAATTCTTTGCTAATAAGAAAATATCTTTAACTTCATTTTTCGTTTTTATTTTATTATTCGTCAATAAAAAAAAGAGAAAATTTATTTCCTTTAATGAGATTTATCGAAAACTGTTTAATAATGAAACAAAAACAAAAAATGAGCTAATTTTCAAGAGTTGATTTTACCCTTTCAAAGTGAATTCGGGAGGAAAGAAATAATTTATTACATATCAATATATCCTTTATGTATTGAAAGTTTTATAACTTTCTAAATTAGGCATCTTCTCTCGTAGAATTTCGCATTCGCAATCCAGAAGCAATATTTTATATTTAATTAATAGACGCATAACGGAGAGTTAATAAGCGTTATCCTCTCGTGCGGAAACCACGTCATGGAAATCGACGAGGAAGCACGCACGTCAATGGGCCAGGATACGATAATACGTTTTTTAAAATATAACATCCAGTTTTTTTTCCTTCACGCCTCAGCGATAGCGTGACGGCGCATGCGTCATTTCCTTCCGCCAGACGGAACAATCTGAGCGACTTACTGGGCTTGACTCGCCTCGTCGCCGGGGTGGGACGAATCGTCGCTCGCGGTCGTGCATCTATCGACGGGAACCGCGGCGACGGAGTGACCGTCTCCACGCGAGTCGAGCGTGCCACGCACCGGTCGTACGAGCGCGACAAGTGTGGCAAGATGAAGATGGCGGACGGACCCACGATTCTGCGGAGAAACAGGCCCGGAACGAAAGCAGAGGTTATTAACGCCGTTAATCTCGTTAAGGAGCCGTTGCACCCGCACCCCGGGCAACATCCGCCCGACGGTGCTTCCGCACTCTCTGCCCCGTTTAACACTTCCCCGATGAAAATCGATGAGTCCGGGATAAATGGAGATACTGTTTACACTAGAATGTTTCCCCGAATTCCCAGCATCATCCAGTTTCACGACATGTAGTACCGTTTCCTTCACCGAAGCGTAGCAGATTTGACAGATGATTTATGTGTATTCTCGTCTAAATACTGCATGTTTACTTAGATGGTACAGACCGTTTTCCCAGCAGGTTTTTATTGATTGTTCAACATTATGATAATATACTCGGAGCGTTAAACAAGTGTATTTTATACACTTATATTAGATCTATTTTTACATCACGACGAGCTATATAGCGAAGAGGGGATCGATTGTTTATGAGAACGCTGACGTAAATCTGATTATTTTTATAGAGCTCATGATCAAGGTTCTATTTCGTTCTATAGGATTTCAGCAGGTGGCCGGATGAGCCGTTCGAAGAGATGGACAGCACGCTAGCTGTGCAACAGTATATCCAACAGATGATCAGAAGAGATCCATCTAATATCGATTTGATACTTAACATGCCGGAGGCCAATGACGAAGGTGTATGGAAGTACGAGCATCTCAGGCAGTTCTGCATGGAACTCAATGGTTTAGCGGTTCGATTACAAGAGGAGTGCCATCCCGAGACCTGCACACAGATGACAGCTACGGAACAGTGGATATTTTTATGCGCGGCACATAAAACTCCCAAAGAATGTCCTGCAATTGATTACACTCGACACACGCTGGATGGAGCAGCGTGTCTACTTAACAGCAACAAATATTTCCCCAGCAGGTATTTCTCTCTTCTGTGTGTTATTTGTAATGGATCACATTTTTATTGTGTAAATAAATCTCATGTAAAATTGAATTTCAGAATCAGCATCAAGGAATCATCTGTAGCGAAACTCGGTTCCGTTTGCCGCAGGGTTTACAGAATCTTCTCTCACGCATACTTCCATCATAGAACGATATTCGATGAATTTGAAAACGAGACGTTCCTTTGCCGCAGGTAATCAATACGATCTGCATACATGGATATTTCCGACGTGTATTATATTACTTCGGGAAACTATATTGATTTCCACTTTGTTATAGGTTTACATCATTTGTGACAAAGTATAATCTGATGTCAAAGGACAATTTGATAGTACCTATTATGGAAGGTGAAGGCGCAACGGAAAGTGAAGCATAGGATCTAACATTGCGATCGTATTGCCCAAAGTCGAATTGCCAGATTTAGTAAGAAAAGAAAAATGCTATATAATATTCATGCATTAATCTGATATTTCGTGATTAATATAATACTTGAAGATCTTTGAAAGAGGTCAGTAAATTCATTCTTATTTAAATAATAAATGTTAGAATCTTTTTAATATATAAAAAATGTTCTATAAAAACTATGTATTTAAAAAGTATTTAAAAAGTCGCATCACATTGAAGTGTACATTATTTACTTTTCCAAACTATGTTCTAATATTGAGTGAGCATAAGTTATTGTGGAAAACTTAACTATTGAATATAAATGTTTGAATTTTCAAGACACTTGCCCCATTAAAAAGAATTTAGCTTTCACTGAAATATATTTTCTTGATAACTGACATATTTCAAAGATCTCAAAAAAGACACATTCTTATCTTTGCTCAGTATTTTATTAAACAGAAATTTTTTCTTAATATACGTTTCATTAATAGCTGTGCAATTATTGCTGTAGACACAGTATTTTTCGTATTTAATAAGCACAATTCTTGTATTCAATTCGTTTAATCTCTAAGATCTGTGCAACACTTTTCAAATGATAATAAGAGTTAATTAAAACTATCAAATTTTTTGAAACATACTGTATATGGTAATTTAATCTGTTATACTTTTTATATAATATATTACATTTAAATAAGAAAAAAAAGAGGAAGAGAGAATACGATGTTATACACTTTTATCTTACGCTATTGAAGTTATTATTGACACTGGTAAAAGTGTCTCTCATATCTCTATTTTATGCTTTACCTTTTGTAAACACTTTTGTAAAAATAATAGACTGTGTATCTCTATATACGCTAAATGTGTGTAATGGAAAAATATATAACTCATTCATGTATTACTTATGTTACACACACTTAGTGTGTGAATAATTGTTTATAAATTTCGAAATAAGTATAAACTAAATTCTATCGGATCATTTGTATTAAAATTCTATTCTTAAATTGTGCTCTAAATTTTATGTATCATTAATTTAATCTTGTAAAAATAGCATGCATTGCACTGAAAATCGTGCACAGAATTTTTCAGTATAAGAAACTGCTGAGGTAGTCAAATTAACACAGTAAATAAATCAATTACAGTTTTATTCTTTGATAAAATGATAGATCTTCGAAAGTGATCTTTATATCTGAAAGCGACTTGAGGTAAAATAAGATCCAATTACAGAAATTTCCAATAAGATGAAGATGATAATATCTCAAATGTTTGTTGCCGCGATTTGCATAATCAGAAGAATGCGAATTTATATAAACAATTGTAGACTTTTACACATTATTATACCAGCATCGTGTTAGTCTAGGGTGACTATAATAATCGTCATCACGTAGTTGGTCTTTATAAAATATATTGTTTGAGCGAGAAGCGTAGCGATAAATGTGGTATTGCACTGTTATTTATAATACATACACATTTATTCCATATAGCAATATGAATCAGGATGTTAGGCTTTTTCTATCCTGTTCTCCAAAATTTCGTAACAATTTACGATGAATCTTGAACAGATTGCTTGTTCCATATGTCGGACTTAAAGCTAGATCGAAACTACGATAAACAAAAATGAAGTGTAGAAGAGTGGCTGGGCGCCTTATCAATTCGCCCATCTGTGGCTTTTCGAATCTATAATAAGATATTGCTATGAAATGTATAGTGCAAATACGAGTGTCGTTTTTTAAAATGAATATTAGCAAACAAGATGATTTTTTTTATCTGACAAATAGATCATAAGATGAGATTTTTTGACAGCCGATCAATGATGACATTGTTTTCTGACACGACAAATGTTCATTGTAATATGTAATTCTCATCTTATAAAAGTAGTGTCTTTACGCATTCGTGATTTTTTTATCATAAACTGGAAGATAGAATAATAAAATTCATACTCAACATGTATTGGCGCATGTTGCTACGCAAGTATTGCTACTGCCCTACGTACTTCTCGTAACGAGATTCTGTCAAGCGACAAGCGACGCTTTGACATACTGCGCATTGCGAGATTGTTTCTTTTCGTATTCGACGCAATGGAAAAGATATTGTAACACTGTATATAAGATTTGTAAGTACAAAAACTCGAGTTATAATGTATTGATGAATACCGCGAGATGTGACGAGAGATTCTTTATGCAGCAGGAATATATTATACATATATATGACGTGTGACTGTTCTCGTGAAAATTGTCTATGTAATAATATAGAAATAAACTTTCTACATAAGATTTGTGTTATTGCTCTTCTTCAACTGTTATTAGAATACCTCAAAGTTGTGTCTTTTATTTGTCTTAGTAGTTGCACACGTTATGTTTCCTATGCTCAAAACAAAGGAAAAATATATTCGAATTTTGGAGACAAAAAATTATTAGAAATATGTGAAGCTAGAATGTAAAACGAAATTAAAAATGTTTTAAGAATGTTTAGCTGTACGATACCAATTAAAAATTATCGAAATTTAAAAACTTCGGGTTTCATGAATTTATTCTTTTTTTCTAATCAATGATAAAAATTTGGATCATGAATATCTGAATTTTGGCCTAAAAATCAGCTGCAAAGAACAACGAATAATTTGATTTGTAATAGTTTATGCAGCATAAATGATTATATATTTTGTTACAGTTTCAAATAAATATTATTTAAACGAGTAAATGTGGATCCAAATAAATTTTTACATAAATATTAGACTTTCATTAGTACATGTAAAAAATTTGATTTAATTCGTAATGTTACTTATTATCAAATTTGCAAATAAGTCTTATAAAATGCGATTGTTACATAATTACAGAAATCATACTCGATTTTACACAAGAGCAAACAAAAAATTTAATAACTTTTAAACCAATAAAAGAATTATGCAAATAAATTTTTCATAAGTATTCAAATGTAATAATAAAACAATCTATGAAATTTTTATATTTTTGGTAATGTTTTGAGTCGTGGCACATTCATTCTTAATTATATGTTGCTCAGCTCAAATTTGTCTGCTCAATTGATTATATTGGTTTAGAGGAAAGGAATCCACAAAGAGTTATAAAAAATTTTTATAGAAATCTTACATTAACAGACAAAGTCATTAAATGTCATAGAAAAAATTTTTAAATAAAATATATTAGTAAAAAAATAAAATATATTTTTTAGTCCCAAATAAACAAATAAATAAATATATAAACCTGTAAACAGAACAGGGTTAATTATGTTAATCAAGATACTTTATTTTTCTTTGAAGGTAATTCCGCATTTTTTTCCGGTAGATTCATTCTTGTCCTTTTTTTGTTTTTTTTCATTGTCTGGGATTGCTCGTCGATATGAGGAATATTATCAGTGCTTTCCATTGTAGTGTTCGCTTCTGATTCCGCTGCATCTTTCTTCTGCGGAAATAGTTCACAATCTCCGGGTGCTTGATACCTAACGAAATATATTGGGTTGTTACATAAGTTCCTTCAGTTTTTTATCTTTTTTTTCAACAAAATACATTTGTAATGATACATTACAAAAAAAGGTAAAAAACCAGACGAACTTATGTAACAATCCAATAATTTTGTATATATTTTTTTCATATACATGCAACTGTTTATTGCGAAAAAAATAAAGATTTTTAAAAGGCTATAATTTTAATTATCTAATTGTAATAAAAATATTAGCAATAATAATTGAATATTATTCAACTATTCTAAAGCTAAAAATATTCTACAAACAATATTATTGTTTAATGAATTCCCTCTGCTATCTTTAATATTCTTAGTCTGTCAAAAATATTTGAATTTATTAAAAAAATATTTAATAAAATTAATAAAAATATTTAATAAAATTCAACTTTGTTATGTTTCATTTGTTTATGATTTTAAGTGCCAAAGTGTATAATCTAAATTTTGTTAATGGTACATAATTCCTTATATTTTTAAAATAAATATAAGAATGTGATTTATTTGACATGATTAATCTTTTAAGATATTTAAAATTAAACGATAAATAGATCAGATAGATCTTCAGATGGGATGTCACGTGGTTCTGTGTAAGACTCACACATTCCGTATATACGGATTTTTTAATTCGTAATCTTTAACGAAAATCACAGAGGAACTCTCTCTCGATTATCCGTCATTAACATATTTTACTCCTTCAAGAAGAGTGACATAAGTCGAAATTTTTCGAATTTGTGTATTGTGTTCTAAATGGAGAGTGATACATGTAGAGCACTTGAATAAAAAAAACCTATCAAATCTGATAATCGTTGATAATTCCTCATTTTCTAGACGATCTGAAGGATTTTAAAACAGACTTGACATTATACATTTCCTGTATATAAAAATATCGAAACCTAAAGTTCTCTTTCGCAATCAAATTCTCATGATTATATTTAAATTGAATTGATTTAGTTGGCATGGATATTAGTCATCGATTCTCTTTTATCTGAATCTGAATACGCCGATTTTGTTATCAGAGCATGGTGATCCCTCAGTATTTATCTGAGGTGTGCGTTTTGTACTGTTTACACAAACATTTTACTACATTTTCTAGATCTTCAGACGAATTAAATTATAATTAATATTATATATATAATTTTTTCGACATTATGAAGAATAATGTTCATAAAGATAAGGCTCAACTAATTATTCTTACCCAAGTTCAGTTGTATCTTTGATATCCTTAGTCAATAAAATATGGATTTCCGGTATCCGGTGAGTCTCGGCATCTATATCCTTCTTCGATTTTTCCGAACTGAAATTAGGCGATTGAAATCAGATGAGGGAACAAGATTGCACCCGTTGACATATTTTGACAAACTTACTTGACGTAACGTAACTTTGTCACTTGATGAAGGCCCTCGTGTTTTCTCTTGAAGATTTCCGCGCAAGAAATAGTTTTCGCGATGCTACATCCGGTACCGGTCCATACGATGCTGTCGTAACTAGGAAATTCTTTCAGCGCGTAGTAAAGAACATTTCTGATCTTTGTGCCGCTCTTTACCTGTTAACATAAATATATTGCATAAATAAAAATTGAATAAAATCGAATAACATTCTGTAATTCTGAAGATTTCGAACTTACGTGCATCCAGAGAAATTTTTCTGGTAAATTATCTATTGGTACTGTCGGCGCTGTTGATTCCTCAATTTCTTTTACTATCGGCTTTCCTTGCTGTAACTTCTTCTTCAACTTCTTTCTTCCCATCTAAAATTTATATAGGATAAATATTATTTTTTATATAACTTTATCCTCTAGAAATTATATTTTTTCTATTAAACAATTCTAATTTATTTACTGCAAGATAACTGATTAATTAATTTAAAAGAATGAGTCATTGCAAATTATATTCATCGATTGAACTTTATTTATAATAATTTAATGTCATCAAGCTTTACGTATCTTCAAAGGAGTTTAATTGGGCTTTTAATTATTATTATAAATTATTGTTTAATGTCAAAGAATAAACAATGCCGCAGAAAATATTCTTCGTTAAAATTATTGTTAAGAAAAGTTCAACTACGGAATGATGAAAGATTTCATACACGAAATTTTGGGTACTATTTAAAATATTATAATGCAAAAATGAAGTCGATAATCATTTCGACTGAAAATAGATTTTGGAACGACCCTTACGAAGGCGGGTGGTCTTCTTTTTTATCAATAAGGTCAGCATAATGTTAGAGGGTGTAATTTCAGAAATAGTTGAGCTGTTCTGTGGAAATCGAAGCGAGAGCAGCGGCGGTGTTTAGACACCACGTCTCTCTCTGCCAGTAGGTCATGGGTTCAGTCACAAGCATCGTCGTTTCGTTGGCGTGCCATTCGATGGAACCATTCATGGAACTTGGAACGACCTTGTACAGTCGTATGCAGAAATATTTCACCGATTGTGACGTTTATCTGGGGTTCTGTAAGGGTGAAGTCACAGATCGGAGGACGCTCGATGCTTTCAAAACGTATTTCATGACCACATCCACATCTAATAATTAATGACTTGAAGAAGTATTGTTACGCAAAGTTATGAAATATATTGCGTATAATTATACAATATATACAATATATGCATCCGCAAAATAATTATCTAACACAATCATTGAACCCTCTCTGTAGATAACAGCATTATATATGTTTAATGTAACATAAAAATTTATCATGAATAAAAATGCACTTGCTAATCGTTGATTATTCAAGAGATATGTTCTCCAAACAAAATATTGCAAAATTATTGCCAAAATTAATTACGATTCATATACTTTATGAATTAAGCTACTCGTTTTTATTTTTATATTAATATATAGAAATAAAAACAATTTAGACTTGCAAAACAATGTCTCAGTCCAAAACTCTATTGATGCGAAAGAGTAAACAGTATAACGTAAATGTTAAAGTTATTATGTTATCGGCACTTTTTTGTTTACCAGAACGCTGCGATAATTAAAGTATTTTTCTTTAGTACAACCATTTAAAGTAGCGTTATAATTTCTCGCTAGTAGCACCAGAGACCCTTACTAATATTAGGTGCTATATTCCGCCTTATTACTTCAATATTGTTCGGGCACGATCCGCGCCAATTAATATCGACGGTCCTAGAGTGGCTAAGACTTCCATCGAAAGTCTTAGCTTCAAGATATATAAAACACACACATACACACACACACACACATTTTATATATATACATATATATTTTACCGATCTGGAATTCCGGAGCGTACCGCGATGGAAAAAGCATCCCCGACGTCAAAGACGGAGAACGAGAGAAGGAGGAAGAGATCGCTGGCTGCGGATACCGGATGGAAAGTCCCATCAATATTTTCCAATCAACATTCGATTGCCGGCGATATACGCGAAGGAGCGGCCTCGTTCCCGCGAAGGAAACCACGGGGCAAGGAGGGACAATGCGGGGGCGCAAGAGGACTTGAAGTGTAGGCGTATATGGTAGCGGTATGCACGGCATAGCGCGCATAGCGTCGCGACGCCCCGACGCCATATTGCATTATTAAGCACCCCCCGTCGACGGGGGTATCCCCCTTTCGCTCCCGCATTCCGACATTATGAACGTTTTTATCCCTAAAAGGTGTGAGAGAGCGGAAGGACCGACTATCTGCCGTTGGCCCGCCGATCACCAGCCCCGGCCGGGGGTTCGTTGCACCCCCCGTCGTGCCGAGAGGAAGTCGGTCCACCGCGATGCGTCACGCGTGCCCTTTGTTTTGCTGAAATTATGCGTCGCGACACGTGCGAACCTTCGAGGATTCGTGACGAGCCTCGAGACTACCAGTAATAAGACGGTGAATAAATAAAGAACGCTCGCGCTTTTTTCATCATTATTTAACTTAGCGTTATCTTAAGGGATTGTCCTCGCAGTCGCGCAAGGGACGTGTTCGTTTCACGCGAGACGAGTCGCGAGTTAATTAATTTCGAGAGTTAATGATTGTCCCTTTCTAAATTGAAATGCCGCGTAATATTAAATGCGGAACAAAGAAAATTCAATTAACCAGAATTCGCACTAATTGATGACCCAAATAGACCTATACCTTACTTACTCAATGCAATTAATCGTTCCGCTTCGAAAAGGCATGATCTCACGGGATTAAATTTTCAAAAACATCAAAATCATTTAATATTCAGAACTGCAAAATTTCTTCGCGAAAATAAAACTATATGAATTTATAGAGCACTGAATATTTCTTTGAAGTTTTATCCCGAAGTTCTTTGGTATCTCTCCTTCTCTCTTTAGAGAAAGATGGATCTTCAGAAAAGGAAAGAAAAGAGAACAAAAAAAAAAGAAATAAGGATAGGTTTTTAAAAATACGTCTCTCCATCATCAAAAATTCAATTACTACGCTGTAAATTCAATTACCGCATTACGAGTGCGATCGTTATACCGACACCGAAATACGGCATTTATATCAATTCCGTTGCTATGAAAATCGTGACGCATTACGGATCATTCCGTCGTAATCGACGAATATTCCATAATGCTTTTAGATTAACGTTCGAGCCGCCTGACTTTCCCCCGAGCTATAATTACCAGGCAAATTGACCCGGCGAATGCCGCCATCGCGGCAGCTAATTTCAGCGGTAAGGAACATGAGGGATCTTATCTCGATGATGATTCTTGTCCCCTCATCTCTCCCCTTCGCGATCGAAAGGTAGCGCGTTTTGCGATATCACGGGGGCTGCCGATTCTTTAATGCGGCGGAGGAAAGAGAGGTCAAGGATTTCCATCTCGCGTATTTCGTTCTCAGCATCCCCCGTGCCTCTCGGCGAGAATCAACGGGCGCCTTCTGCGGCTGGCACCCTCTTAATGATGCTTACGTACCCCCTCCTTTTTCCATTGTAATAAACCACGAGAACGCCAGCATCCAATTTACTCGAGTGAACGAGGCGTTCGCACGGGGTGTCTCGAATCACCGGATGTCCTTTTAACCGCGGATCCCTCGGTCGATTTGAAGAGAATCGACTTTCTTTCGTCAATGAGACTGTCGAAGCAATTTCTGAGTAATTAACGAGCAAGGATTGTAATGGCCGTTCTTAAACTATTCCAAGAGACAAATGGATAATGAAATCATATTTTTCAGTCAAGTGGACTACGTTCTAGCGAAATTTTAATTTAAAATTTAGCTATGTATTCATATAATGTTAAGGAGAGAGAAAGAGAGGAAGGGATTGAAAAGAGTTGAGAGAAGAAAATTAAATGACGAGCTTTCTTGATGTTTTTTTGAAAGCGACTTTAGATCTGTTCAAAGGGATATTTGTTGGTTTCACATAGAATATCTTAATTAGATGAGTAATCCATCGTTGATTTTTAAAAATTTTCCAGTAAAAATGGTGAGAAGCTGGAGTAATAATCGTATGAATATTTCTGGTTTTATTACGTTATAGAATGAGACTATCCTTGCAAAAAGTTTTCCCGTTCTCCTATTGATCTACCCCGATTTTTTTCAATTTCATTAAAGATTATCTTCCTGATAAACTCTTTAAATATCAGTTGCGCTGGCGTAATAAGTCAATGATGGAAGCCTTAAAGAGGACAGATATTAAATACTGTGAGAAAAAACTGATATATTTAAAGAAGAAAAGAATATAGAATAATATTTCTGTAAATTATTTTAGTCCATAATCTATTATTTTTATTGATCAAATATTATAAATTAATATTTTGTATAAAATAATATTACATGAAAATTAAGAATTGATAGTTGATAATAAGTATTCATTTGTAGCTGTTGCAATAAAAATGTATGTAATAGATATATCTTCTACATCATTACATCATTATTATATTTTCTTTTAATAATTTCTATGTAATTACGATGTGAACTTTATATGTTATTTTACAAAACTTGTGAAAATAAATATTAGATCCTAAATAAATTCAAATTCTGAATAAGTCTTTTTTTCACTGTCATTGACAAGAACTGAAGTTAATTTTATATAATTAATATATACGAAACAAATTACTCCAGCATACATTGAAAAAGTACATATATTCTGCGATCAGAATAAGAAACTGAAAAATAATTTTCATTTAATTTGAACGAATATCACTTTTTGTCATTCGCTTTCTTTGACGAAGAGATAGTTCCAGAACATTTCATACAACATTAAAGAAAGTATTTTCTTTGCTCCGCGCGCACGTGTAGCTTTAATTTGTAAGTCAATTCGCGTACTTTTTGCGTATAAAAATTCCTTTGGAGGGATAATTTGATCACATGCTCTTTGACCGAGCTGCACACGTATGCAAGCATGTACGCGATTGTATTAGGGTGGGTGTGCGGGAAAGCCGGTGTGCGACGCGCGTCTTTTCGCGAATTGGCGAAGAAGTCCTGCCGAAGAAGGATGCGTTTGCGCAGGACTCGCCGATGGAATTTTGCGCCCTGGAAGCTCCCCGACATATATCCACGGTGGATGGCAAACTGCCCCGGATTGTTCAGTTCAGTTCAGTCGTCATCCGATCCGACGACGTAAGTTCGAGTCGGTGTGTGCATCCCGATTCTATCACGCCGTATCATCACGTCACCGTTAGCAGCAACAGGTAGGAGAAATGCAAAAGACGTTCGCCGCGAGACAGCTGCGAATTTTGCGAAATTGAAATTAACGAGTGACGCGCGAAAGTGACGGCCGCGAAATTGCGATTCGTCTTGAATACGTTGTGCAAAGGTACCGATCGAATTGTCATCCACAGCTAGATCCATTATCGCTATCACGATATGTGTGAATGTGTCAAATTCGGGGGTGTCGAGCTAGCTCGCGCAACAAGGATCCTGAGATCCAACAAAATTCGGCGACTAAGCGTCTAATTTGTAATAAAAGATAATGGTTTTATTTTATAGAAAAGTAATAAAGTATATTGAGTATATGGTGTAGAGTGTCGCGGAAGTTATTTGATGTGTAATTTACAAATGCTTATTTGCAAGGAAGTATTACAAATATTTTTTACATCAGTTAGGAAAGAAAATTCGTGTAAAAAACATAAAAGTACACGAAATATATATAACATAGGATTATTAAAATATATGTTTATACATCTTTATAAAAATAAGTTTGTACAGAACCAATGTTCAATGAAATAAATCCAGATGCAATCGGGAGATTGGATATTGCGGCAGAGCAAGTATAACACAATGCTAGCCTTTGTCTGTAATAATCCTTTGTCTAATGCTGTTATTATAGAGACAAATTCATTATTTAATATAAAAGTAATAGGTGTACCAAATTTTAAAGACACTAAATTAAAAAATAAATATAAGAAATATAATGTATGTATTAAAAAAATATATATATATATATATTTAAAAAAGCATATATAGGATTTAATCCTTTCATTATTATAAACATTATTATAGATATATCCTGTTTCTTAAGAGTAAATAAAAGTAATGAACAAAAACTCAAGTACGTCACAGATAGATAAAGTATTCTGCGCACGCAAGATCCATTCATCAAAAGTATTTAGCAGATAAAGGGTTAATATTCAAACATAAGATCGATGAAAAATGAATGCAACGTGCAGTTAAAGCGAAGAAGTCAATACAAAAGATCATCGCAAAGATTTGCGTGGACAGAATATTAGAAAACACATCGATAAACGTATTTAAAAAATAAAGATATGTTAAATATATTAAAAGATTTATTAAAAGAACACGAGGCTATTTATAAGGAAAATATTTCGAAAAATATGCAATATATTAATGCCGTTTCTGCACGAATTTTAATATCTTCAATCTGAAGCGAAGGTCGCCGAAGTGAACTTATAAATAAATCGCCATGGACATCGAAGAGTTCCGCGTTCGTGGTAAGGAGATGGTGGACTACATCTGCGAGTTCATGAGCAACATCCATACCAGAAGGGTCACGCCGGATATTGGTCCCGGCTATCTCAGACCTCTGCTGCCGTCAGGACCACCGAATGATCCAGAATCTTGGGATGAGATCATGAAAGACGTGGAATCGAAGATCATGCCGGGCGTGAGTATTCGCGAGATCGGGAAGGAATTAATGAAATTATATTTAATGATATCAAAAATATTTGATGAATTATCGCGACGTTCAATTTCGACTAAAATCACTCATAAAATCGAATCGAATGATTTCTCTTTTATATCGAACCTGCTCGAGTCTATTTTGTTAAACAATTGGAATCGAAACTAATTAATTCCCATAAGTAATTATTAGACAATTACTTCTCATATCGAGAAGTGTTTCAAAATAACGTGAGGAATTGTATCGATTGTAAGAAAAAGTGAGGCTTTCATCAGCCGGATAAAACATCCTTCCAGATCACGCATTGGCAGCATCCAAGGTTCCACGCCTACTTCCCAGCCGGAAATTCCTTTCCTTCTATTCTTGGTGATATGCTATCTGACGCGATCGGCTGCATTGGATTTTCTTGGGTGAGTGAGAAATCTTTTCAAGCAACCTGAGAAGCTATAAGTAAATACTATGTAAAACTATTATTATACAAATCGCGGTGTAACGCGGCGATAGAGCGGCGCTACGAAACCACTTCGATTTTCCCACCAACGGACGTCGGAAGCGGTCACAATTTTGATTCCGCGTCAAATCCAAATGATGGATGACGGACAATTATTTGCTTGACCGTTCCCAAAATGGAATCTTATTTGTTCTAGGCGGCCAGCCCGGCCTGCACAGAATTGGAGACGATAGTCTGCGATTGGTTCGGTAATTCTCTTCCGCTACATTTTGTCAGAACGATTGATTTAGGTATAAGTAATGCATCATCTTTCTAAATTATAGGCAAGGCGATTGGACTGCCTACGGATTTCTTATACTTTAGCGAAGGCAGTAAAGGCGGAGGCGTCATACAGGTGTGAAAGATTACATGAATATTCAAAATGAGAATAATAATGACAAAGTATCCTGATCTATCACTCCAATCCATCTCGTCAGTCACATCCATCTCAACCTTCAATTTTTAGAATTTGAAATACTTGATAGAATGCCCCTTTTCAAAAGAGGTCCGGAATCTCCGGACGTGTTCAAAAGTTAGCACTCAAATTCTTTTTAAGACATATCAAGAATTGATCTTCCTCGCTTATGTGTGAAAGAAGGTCATCAAAAAATGAATATTTCATATTTTTTTTATCAACCTGGAATAAGGATAAAGTATGAAATATTTCACAAAGTGTTCACCTTTCGATTATCTCATTTAAATATTTTTACATGCAAAATGAAGAGAGAATCGATCTAGTAAAAAAAAAGAACATATGGTTTTACTCATACAAAGAAAATAAGGAGACTGTTCTTCTGTCGTCCTGCAGGATCCGCACCCTATTTATCCCACATAGAATCACAAGGAATCTTAAAACGAACAAGACTTTTGTCACTATCTTTATTAGTTTCCAAGGGAACAGCTTGTAACACTTTATGTGGACCACCCTGTACGTAGGGTTCAGCATCGGAATGCATTCTCGTGTGCATGCTGGCCGCTCGGGCACAAGCAATTGCGAGACTCAAGGAATCTCCAGCACATGCACACTTGGACGAGACCGCGCTGCTCGGCAAGCTGATGGCATATTGCAGCCGGGAAAGTCATAGTTCCGTCGAGAAGGACGCAATGATATGCTTCGTAAAGCTGCGCATCCTTGAGCCCGACGAGAAAAGCGTACTTCGCGGGGAGACCTTGCGACAGGTGCGTTTAGATATTATTACTACAAGTTGCACGAGTGCACCAAAAGATTCATAGTTTGATATAAATTAATTAAAATTCACATAATTTATAACCAACGTTTTAGATCTTTTTGATATCAAAAACTAATACAATCAAATTATCCTTAATTTTAAAATGATGTTAATGTCATAATACTTAAAACTCTGTTTTTAGATACTTTTCTGCGTTACGACACTTCTAGTTCATTTTTATTACTTTTTAAGTTTTCATTTTCTTATTATTTTTATTACTTTTACAGGTATAAAAAAATTCTTCAACACTGAAAAAAATCCATGTATTTTTACATGGAAATTACTTGTGCATAAAAAGAAAATTATCTAATTATGACCGAAAATTTACTTTTAAAAGTAAATTTCGCAATATTTAAGTAAAATTTACTTTCAAAAGTAAATTTTCGATCAAAATTAGGTAATTTTCTGGTTATACACAATAAATTTCCATGTAAAAATACATGGAAAATGGAAAAATACATGAATTTTTTTCAGTGAACGACTCTTACATATACTTTAACATCTCTAAAAGTATTTGTATAATCATTTATTTTAAAAAAAATTATCTATATAAATATTATAATTAATTAGTGCTCTTAGTTTTTCAAAAAAAAAAAAAATTCTCAGGACAAAATTGTCGAATCGTACGTACAGAGTAAATCATAATAAAATGACAAAATAACTGAAAAATAAAAAATATATAAATTTATAACACTGCAAAATTTTCATTAACTTCACTGTACGATTTTTGTTATAACGTTGGCTTCTATCACATGATTTGACAGGCAATCGAAAGTGATACAGCTGAAGGCTACGTTCCCTTTTTCGTCTCAACGACTCTTGGCACAACCGCCTGCTGTTCGTTCGATAATCTTAGGGAAATAGGCCCGGTTTGTAAAAAATATCCAGGGGTGAGTGTCAAGATGTACATTTAAAATAGGTTTAGGTATTATCGGCCGTTGAATTTCTTTTTTAACCGAAATCTTTATCACGTGTGCAGATCTGGCTTCACGTGGATGCCGCTTACGCCGGAAACGCTTTCATCTGTCCAGAATTGAAATACCTGATGGCCGGCGTTGAATACGCCGACTCTTTTAACACCAACACCAACAAGTTCTTACTAACGAACTTCGATTGCTCCTGCCTCTGGGTTCGCGACAGATTTAAGCTTACCAGCGCGCTCGTCGTGGATCCACTGTATCTGCAGCATACACACGCGGACACGGCTATAGATTACCGGTTATATTAGTCAATCCATTTAGCAAAGATATTTCAAAATTTCACTTTTTAAATCATACACATTAGTTGTTGAGAAAGCTGTCTCTCTTGCTCTGTTGCAATTTTTTTATTCTGCACTGTGTATCAATCTTCAAAATTTGCCATCATATTTAGTATTATATAGTTTTGAATATAATTAATGTATTGTCACAAAAAGGGCAAGAAAAAGTGCAAAATAAGAAAAAATACAAGACTGACATTTTATATACCTAATAGTTCAACAATAATTAATTAAATCTTTTGTAGGCATTGGAGTATAGCGCTAAGCAGGCGATTTCGATCATTAAAACTGTGGTTCGTGCTGAGGAGCTATGGGATATCCGGACTGCAAGCCTATATCCGAAATCACGTCAAACTCGCTAAGAGATTCGAGACACTCGTCAGGAAGGATTCTAGATTCGAAGTTTGCAATGACGTTATGGTAAGAGAAAATTTCTCCTACACTTACTTTTTTTTACATTGTTCGCGTCATCATTTTACTACGCAATTCATTACAGCTGGGCTTGGTATGCTTTCGCGCTATAGGCAGCGATCAATTTAATCAGAAATTATTGAGCGCCATTAACGACTCAGGAAAGATACATATGATCCCGGCGCGAGTAAATCAACGTTATACAATACGTTTCGCGCTTGCTGCACCCAATGCAACTGCCAGAGATGTTGGTAAATTATTTTCATAATTTGATTTTTACAGACTCGCCTTCCTAAATTTTTGCTTAGGGTAATTCCTAATTCTTTTACATTCCTTAAAAGTTTTTGGAAAAATTTTGTTGAAATTTTTGTGATAATTATCATGGTATTCAGCTAATCAATTTTATATACGTCATGCATAAAATATCAGATTAATATAATGTAAATATATTATTTTCGCATATAGAATTCAATGCATATAGAATATGTATTTTCTTATATTTTCGTTTTGTGAGGAACTGTGTGCGTATCGTTTTGAATTAATTCTGATGTTTAAGACATGGCATGGAGCATTATAACGGACTATCTAAGCGAATTATTGGAATTCAACGTAAGTTGAGACATAATTATTTTAATAATATGCTAAGAAAAGAGAAGTTTTGCATATATTATCGAGTATTTGCTCATCAGGACGAGCTGGAGGACATCCGCATAAAGAAGAGGAAGGCCACCTTGGCGCAGAGAAGATCTTTCTTCGTGCGCATGGTGTCTGATCCTGCGATTCAGCCAGGATTCACGAAAACTCCGAACAGGACAGGAACCAAGCTCGACACGCAGGCAACCATCGGTGGTATCGGATCGAATCCTCAATCCGGAGTGTAAGATGATCATATCTTAATTATCAATAGATAATTAAGATCGATTGTATCTTAATTTATAGAATCAAACTCTGGCTATGTATAATTAGAATAAATATATAATTTTCTTGACCTAGGAAATCCTGGATATCCTGGCCGCTTGCTTATCTCATGCAGGCGAAAGAAGCTGCTGATACAAGTGAATTATCGCTCAGGTACTTTTCCATTTTTTTTTCTGATTTATTATAATTTATATTATGCCCAAGATGAATAGTCTATATCTTAAAATCTATCCATATTTTCAAAGAGTGAATTTAATCATATCCACAAAATAGCAAGCATTTTTTAAAAATATTTTTCATATACTTTTTATACAGAAATACGATTCACGATTTTAATGTTAATCTTGAGACTAATTCCAAATTGATCTTCTCTTAAAGAGAAAAAATATTTAAAAGTATAATGAGCTTTTCTGTCATACGGTTTTATTTGGTCAGGTATAGACAAATTTATTTTTTGAATTTAGAATTTTGTAGAGTGTCTTACACATGCTTGGAACACGTGCTATCGTATAAATGACAACGCAATGCAATGTAATACTCCATACTTAGCACAGTGGCGCCGATATCACGTTTGCCGCTATTATATACGGGGACAAATGTCTTTTCTCTTATCGTCGCCATTATATCGACCGCTCGTATAATGACATTTGACTCCATTGAATGCACAAGTTCAGAATGATCCAAACTAAAATGCTGGCATACGAAACGTGACGTTGTTTATTATCTTTACGTTCAATCAACTTTTCCCCTCACAATCAGAGCGAATTTTATTTGTCTCTTGTTTTAATCCATAAATTTGTTGAAAAAAAAAAAGTAAAAATAAAAATACGATACGGAAAAAATGTCTTTAAAAAAACTAACGATAAATGTAAAAATTTCATTGTAGAGAAACAGAAAGAAAGTAATCATTTTTCAAAGTTTTTATATCAAACACGATTTTGTTTAAAGCCAAACCGCTCAATTTTGTAAAAATTGCAGTTAAAGTTACAAAAAGGCTATTTTAATGTATTTTGATATATCATAATTATGATGTGTCGTATTGGAGAAATTTTATATTAAAAAATGTTTGAATTTTGACATTAAATCAATAATTAATTAAATATTGAATGTTTTGGAATAATTTATATAGGACATTCCAAAATTCATGAATTAAAATATTGTAGTAAGAAACTTCCTGAAAAATTAAATGAAATAAAAATCAAGCAAGTTATTTGTAAATTTTTATTTCAAGAGCAGTAGTTTTTGATCAATAAGGACACAAAGCTGAATTAGAGTTCAATTAGAGATTAGACAATCTAACATCTAACTAATGCTGCCGCATGTGATTCACGGTGACTGTCTAAACATATATATAATTTGAGATTGGTCAGTTTTAAACCTAATATCTTAAAAACTACTTAAAATAAAAATTTACAAATAATTATTTTAATTTAATTTTTTGAGAACTTTCTTGCTATAATATTTTGACTTGTGAATTTCGGGATATTCTGTACATAGAGGTCTTTATACGATCTGATAAAAAGATCTCAAATTTGACAAATTCCTTGAGTTAAATTAAAAGCATTTAAATCTGTCTAGAAACTGTAAATGTATGTACGTGCATTTCTATTACTTATAGACATACATATGTTTAAGTGCATTCGCTGATACATATGTTTGTTTTTTTATGTGAATTGCAGATTAAAAACAGAAACTCCACAATCCGTCAATTTTACAGTATTTAATGACTGCGAACTTTCCAATTCAAAATGCGTTTTTATGTACAGATATAAGTTAGGTTCTTTCGCATATATTTAATTCTTTATGTATGTAAACAGCTTTTCCAAACTGTTTGTCTGATTGATTTACGATTATGATATAATGTAGGTGTTCTTTTTTTTTCAAATTCTAACGCAAATCGGAAAGCATGATCTTTATCGACTTAAAACCTTATCTTTTTTCCAGGATTGCAATATTAGAAATAACAGGCTTTTCTGCATTATTCATAGATCGACCGAAACAAAATTGACAAGACATACAAATATAAAATCTGCGCAATAGCAAAGTGCACTTAATTTGCACCTTATTGTTACTTAAACCCAATTAAAAAAACAATAAAAAATTTATATGCACTTTTGGCAGCCTGCAGAGAGTGTAAGTTTACTCAAATTATTTATACTGTAAATTTAAGTTTTATATCTGATTTTTATATTACTTTTATATCTTATTTTTATAGTCTCTAAAATGACTTGAATATATAAAAATTTTCGAGACTTTCTGTCATGTATGCGTCAAATAAAAAGTCAAAGAAATATTTCTTCACATGAAAGAAGCTTATCAATTTTGTTTCGGTCGATCTATGAATAATGTAAAAAAGACTTTCGCCTAATATATAGTATGCAATACATATTTACATGTAAATTAAACAAGTAAACTTAACTTGATTTATGAAAATGTAATTGACAATCTTTTAATATATGAAAAAAATATATGAAATATAATATTATGCAGTATGTCCATCAAATTATTTGTATATTTATTTAAATATTTTTCTTCTATGTTAGATGTTATTAATGAATATGATGAATAATTCCATTCAGGATATCGCAATTATGGAAAAAAGATACAATGATAAGTCGATGAAAATCATTTCGTTGGAATTTAAAAAAAAGAAACACTTACATTATATCACTATAATAGTAAATCAAGCAGACGAATATTTTACGAAAGTTGTTTACGACATACATAAAAAAATAAAATATGTATAACAATCTAACTTATATACGTACACCTAAAAATACAATATTTTGAATTGGAAATTATTTTGTAGTTACTAAATACTGCTAAATTAACGAATTGCAAGGACAAATTGCACATTTCCAATTCACATAAAAACATATGTGTGAGCACACGCACTTGTACATATATAAACATAAAAATGCGAACGTACGCGCATTTTTATTTATCTCTCTAGGAAAATTACCTTTATTCTTGCTAAAAAAAATTATTTTTTATTATCGATGCAAATAATATAATATCTAATATCCTATTATCTCTCTTTCTCTCTCCTTTCTCTCCTATATTTTTTTTCTATTTGTCATATTTTTTTCTTGGTTTCTATGTACAGATTTCGCCACTTGGACACTATGGTGCGCCTAAAGACTGGTGGTACCGGAAGTCGACGCGGTAGTAGTAACGGATGCAGCCCGGAACCGTCCCCATCTGCTTCGCCCTCGCGAGGCAGATCACCCAACGGCCGCGCGTAATCGCATTACATCGATCTTTTCTTTCATCATGCAATCTTTCCGAAGAGTCCTCCAAGCGTATGACAATCGCAACGGATGACTCTTCGTGCTCCGAAACCCCGTTACGTGCTCCAAGAAGATAGACGGAAAGAAAATCCACTAGTTACAACTTTACATCGGGAACTGATACTGCCGACAATCTCGATTATTAAAGCCCACCTTAGACCATATATATAATTTGGGACAGAGAGAAATAATTCTTTATATTTATATGTCTACACAGGGAAAACGATTTCTTTGGACTTAATAAATTTTATTGTATCCAAACACATTTATTTGAAATGGTCCAAACAAACCAATGTTTGAATCAATAAGTACGACTAATAATAGTATTATTTTCGTCAAATAATAGATGTTGTTTGAGTGAAACAATAGCATTTTTATTCAAATAAATAATGTTTCGTGTAAGCATATGTTTCAATAAAACAACTTTCAGTCAAATAAATACTAATTCCAATGAAATCTTTTTCTCTGTGTAATGTCTAATAATTTCATGTGTCAAATTGTAAATATAATTATGGGTAAGAGAAAAATCTCATGTTAAATCTTGATTAAAATTACATAAGCACATATTGAATCTTGCAAAAATTATTTAGGTCTTTACATTAAGCGTATTATATGTTCTCGGTGCCAAAATATTGCTATCGTAAAATAAGTAAAACAATTAAGCATTAAATCGCGAATTATGATTATTAAGTTTGTCAACTTGATTTATGTATACTTGGCGCGCATTTTCTGTCCGTAAGAATTAACGTACTCCAATTTTATTAGTAACGACTCCGATTCTCTATACATAGATATCCTCTATATTATTGTAAGATGTACAGAATAATATATGTAAAATTTCGCTCCAAATTCTGTCGCGAATTACAGATCGTCTAAAATGGGCTTGAACGAAGAAGGAACATTGCATTAAATTGCTCACCAAGGGATAGAACCGATGAGATGTCGCCGAAATTGCCCCGTGATACGTTTCGCTCGATAAGAAATTAAATGTTTCAGTCTCAACTATGAGTCGTTTTCTTGAACATTCCTGAACCACGAAATCTCCAAGAAACTTTTAAAGGAAAGAAGAAAAATTACGATTTCTTGAATACCTCATGACTTGATTATTCAACGCACGAAGAAAAAAAAAAGAAAAAAGGAAGTGTTTGGTTATTAAATTCAAAATTTGGATAAAAATAAAATGCTTTATATAAAGAACGCGCTATTTTATATCATATATTATTTTATATCTTTATATAAAATTATTGGAAATTATTTCAACCACCAGTAAAACAAAAACTTAAAAATTTGATGGTATCGCAAGAGCGAAGATAATACCGATAACGTTAAGATAATTGACTGCGTCGTTGTATTATATTTAGGGTTGGTCATAAGCAAACTACGCTGTGTGCAAAAGTGCAGATATAGATAGGCGCGTATGCACAATTGGAAAAGTTGAAGTTACTCAACATGCAATCTCCCCTACGATCAACTATTCAACTGTTCTCTTTGCCTGCGTCTACCTCGAATAATTTTTAAATTTTCATTCGTATTATACACGACACGTGACAGTCGGTAGACAGATCTGCGGCATCCTGCGCATAATTGTCGGTGTTGGATTCGCTAATTTCGTCGAAGTCGCCATTTACAATTACAAGCGACACACATGCAAAAGGAGTTGCCTCTCAATCAGAACGAGCTTTAATTACTTCTCACGCGTTCACGAGCACCGAAGCTCTACCGGGATTCAATTCGGAAAACGGCGGATGCGAGTAGATCATGCGTGAAGGTGGCGATGAGAAAACGAGTAGCGATCGGCATGTGTGTGTACATGTTACGAAGATTGAGCGGTGACCTGTCACCGCTTCCACGGGGTGTGTTGTAAATGTAGGTGAAGAGTAAATGTCTATTTATAAAATGGTGGAGAGAGACGATGGGGACAGGGGGATCGGTGGAGGAGAATTTACCCCCATGCGCAGAACACGGCACATTGTATGGGACGTTTATTCAAACAGCGACCCCGCTGTAGCGTCATTGATACTGGTCTGCAGCATCAGCTTCCGAATTTTCGCATTGCAAAATATCGATTAAAAAAAAAAAACATTAGGGAAAAGAATCGACTTAAGACACAATTTAAACGCTATTGACTATTGCCAAAGATCGTTTGAACACTTTGAACCTCCTAGGTAATGAAAATTGCGTTCGTCAGTGATACATCAAAGGTGCAAAAAAAAACCTATCTTTGTTCATGCTGTAGCAACGACTATAATAAGTTACTAATAGCGAAGATATGAATGAAAAAAATTATTGTCGATTTTTATCATAAAATATATAAATTATTTAAAAAGATCCGATCAAGGAGCAAAGCAGTTTGCATAATAATGCGCAATACATACATACATATACACATACGTAGTGTAATAAAAAACTCAAATATTTTGCAAGAAATTTAAAAAAAACGACTCTTGAAAATATCCGTTAAATGTTAGTTATCTTCGATGTAGTTTGTATTTATAATGTACCATCGGAATCACCAGAATCCCCAGCAATTCCAGTGTACAAGAAAGCTCTGATCTTTTCAGATGTAGATTTTACTTTTGTTATTGTTTATTAATTTAAAGATATTTATACTTAAAGTTTCATATTAATAGATCAGCGTAAAATCCATCCGGATCCAGCTGTCGAGATCAGCTTATCGAGAAATCAGCCGTGATGATCTAGAAGAATGCGTGACAGGACCGCACCGGTCGGGGAATTCCCTCCCTGTCCTAAACCGATCTTTATTTGTTACAGGAAAATAAATTTCATTGCGCTTTCTCCCCCAGTTCTCTGTCTCTCTCTCCACCTTAATTTTATCTGCGTGATAGCAGGGGCGTACGGAGCCGAGGCGCGCATAAAACTGACCGGCGCTTCGGCAGGTGCTACTAGTCTCTCGTCTGACGTGGCTCGCGGCAAATGTTCGATACGTGCGAGGGAAAATCGCGCGGCGCTCGAGTTACGGGAATACGCGAGGAGAAGTACGCGCGATCGAGGAAGCCGATTTTCCGTCAAGGTGGAGCGGCTTTTCGAGCGGTAGCGGAAACGAAACGTGAGTGGAACCGATGGGGCCTTACACCGTCGAAACACCTCAACACCTCGCCGTTCGCCACTCGTTCGCTTCATTCCAGTTGCACCCCTTTTACGCAAAGTCGCGTTTTAAAAATCTACATTCGCTCACATAAGATTTGACGATAAAATATCGATTTTTCATCGAGGCGTAGCAATTTTTCGTGTGGTAGCAGAAAAGAAACGTGAGCAAGCAAGCCGTACCGGCGAGCTTTCCCAAAGTTCTTCGATAGAGCTTCGTTCGCCACTTGGATTCTTTAAAAATTGCGTCTCAAAGTCTATGTAATCTGCACTTCATTAAAAAAATAAAATAAAGTTTCGCTTATTGAGGAAAAGGAATAAGAAATGATACGACTGGTTAAAAACTGCAATTAAAGTTTCTACATTCTTTAGAAAAAAAAATATTCACTGTGAAATTTAAGATTTTCGTTAAATGTTATAAAGTTAGCTGAACTAGCATGATTTTTTTTTTCCGTTTGTCCAAACTCGCATCCCCGCAATATTTATCATGTGGCACCTCGTGTGTAATTAATTCAATACACGAGCGTCCCACGACGTTACTTTCATAATACTTTTGCGGATTATTATTAGACGCGTCCATCGATATCACAGTTCCTTTTGCTCGAAAGAATTAATACGCCGCGAAGAATCCTCGCAAAAGCGCGGAAGAATTGATCCTTTTCTAAAGCAAATATAGAAGGATAACGGCGTGAGGCGCGCATCATCGGCGCGCCCGATAGGGACGTTGAAAAAAAAGAAAGTCACGAACGCGTGTGCGACGTGTAGGTACGACGACGTCGCGTTCGTGCCTAATCAGGCGGGTGTTTGCACGCTCTGACGCTTTCTCGCGAAAATCGCTGCATTCCAGCCCGGGGTACTCCAGCATCATGAACATCGATGAATTTCGCGTGCGCGGCAAGGAGATGATCGAGTACATATGCGACTACATCCGCACGCTGGAGGGCAAGAGGGTGACGGCGAACGTCGATCCCGGCTACCTGAGACCCCTGCTGCCGAAGGAGGCACCCTTCAAGCCGGAATCATGGGAAGCCATCATGACGGACGTCGACGGCAAAATAATGCCCGGAGTGAGTTTGCGGTCGTAACGGGTTGCCGCGATTATCGATCCCCCTTCTCTCTCCCTCTCTCTATCTCTCTCTCCTGCCATTGATTTCAACCCCCTTTTCCGATATAAATAATGTTCGTGCACGTGAAAGACAGAAAAAAAAGGATAGATAAAAACTGTTTCCTCTCTCTCTCTCTCTCTTTCTTACAAAATTAATTCGGCAGACGAATTGCGACGCTTTTCTGCGATGCGGCAAGTTCTTCCGGATGCAATCCGGATCTTTGCGGGAACTCGAGGAAAAGTTAAGATCGGCCCGTGACGTAAAATGTTTGTGATGCAACGTGTATTATGTAAACCTTGTAAAAGAACAATATTCTCGATGAGTAATAAAAAAATCTTAGTATTGATATCACATAGAGAGGATATTTTTTTGGTATTCGTGGCATCTGATGTTATCGGTTAAATTTTAACAATCTGATTAAAGAAAGATAGAAATTTATTAAGTTTGGAGAAATTTGTTAAGAAAATAAGATCCGACCTTAACCGATACCAGAATTAATACAGTTTGGGAAAAGGCGAAAAATCAAGCTCTCGTAAATTAAGATTGCCCAATGTGATAGAAAATGTTTAAAAATAATTTTAATCGAGCGATCGGTCGGTTGAACAATTGAAGGACGATGACAACGTCACAACATTCCGATCTCCGTTTCCGACAGAGATAACGGCTTTGAGAAACGAGACGCGTCCCGACGCGCGACTTTTTCACAAGCGCATGCGAAGTTCGTTCTTAATCCAATGCAATGTTATCGCGGTGACAATGAAAGTCGCTGTTGGCATTTCCGCTGTCCATTCCGCTCCATTCCTTTCCATTCCATTCCATTCTGTCCGCGTGCATAAATCAATTTCAGAACATAAAAGTAGGTTACTCGACTTGAGGCTGTACACGAGAACAATGCTTTTTGCAGATCACCCACTGGCAGCATCCGCGATTCCACGCCTACTTCCCGTCCGGCAACTCATTCCCCTCGATCCTGGGTGATCTGCTGTCGGACGCGATCGGCTGCATCGGCTTCTCGTGGGCGGCCAGCCCGGCTTGCACCGAGCTCGAGACCATCGTGCTGGACTGGTACGCCAAAGCGATCGACCTGCCGGCCGAGTTCCTGTCGGAGCAGAAGAAAGGCGGTGGCGTAATCCAGGGCTCAGCCTCCGAGTGTATCCTCGTGACGATGCTGGCGGCGCGAACCCAGACAATCAAGAGTCTGAAGGAGCACGAACCCAATAAGGAGGACTCGGCGTTCCTGCCGAGATTGGTGGCCTATTGCTCTACGGAGTCGCACTCGTGCGTGGAGAAGGCGGCGATGATAAGCCTGGTGAAGCTCCGGGTGCTCGAGCCGGATGACAAGGCATCGTTGCGCGGCAATCGGCTCGAATCCGCCATCAAGGAGGACGTGGCGAACGGTCTGGTGCCCTTCTACGTCTCCGCCACTCTGGGCACCACCGCCTCCTGCGCCTTCGACAATCTCGTGGAGATCGGGCCCGTGTGCAAGATGTTCCCCAACATCTGGTTACACGTGGACGGCGCCTATGCCGGTAATGCCTTCATCTGCCCGGAGATGAGGCCGTTCATGGAGGGCATCGAACACGCCGATTCTTTTAATACTAATCCCAACAAGTGGTTGCTGGTGAACTTTGATTGCTCCTGCTTGTGGGTGCGCAATCGAGTCAAGCTCACGTCAGCGTTGATCGTCGATCCACTTTACCTTCAACACGCTCGCTCGGGTGAATCGATCGACTATCGTCACTGGGGTATTCCACTCAGCAGACGGTTTCGAGCGTTGAAGCTCTGGTTCGTGATGAGATTGTACGGTATCAGCGGCTTGCAGAAGTACATTAGGAATCACATAAGGTTGGCTAAGAGGTTCGAGGCGCACATGAAGAAAGACAGGCGCTTCGAGATCTTGAACGACGTGCGGGTTGGCCTGGTGTGCTTCCGATTGAAGGAGAGCGAGGAGATGAATCAGGAGTTGCTGGCCAACATTAACGCGTCTGGTCGACTGCACATGATACCGGCCCGGGTGATGGGCAAGTACATTTTGCGTTTTTGCGTGACGAAGGAGGATGCGACCGAAGAAGACATCGATTACGCCCTCAGCGTGATCGAGGAGCACGCTACGGAGGTGATGCTGGCTCACTATGAGGGCACGGAGGACGAGTACAGGGCGAAGGGCCCGAAGAGCCCGGCCGCTCTCGACAAGAAACTCGTCCGGAAGTTCAGCTTCACCAGAAGCGTCACCAGAGATGCCTACAAAAGATCTATCTCCAAATCCAGCCTGCACGATGGCGCGACGCCCATCATGGTCGTCGATGACCATTCGCAGGTCGACGACATCGACGACGACCGTTTTTGCAACAGCAGGTAGATCTTTCTGGGCCTCTGAGCGAATTTAAAGCTCATATTTTCCTGAGAGCCATTAATAACATTAAAAGTAGGATTTTATTTGCAATTTAATTTTGTTTCCTATTTTAATTTCAATAAATCCCATTATTTTCGTCTACCTTTTTGGACTAATATGATAGAAGACATGTTATCCTGGCGGAAAATTCTACCAAATTCTATGCCAAAAATTCTATTAAATTCTATACTAGAATTGGAACACTTTTGTTAATTTTAATAGTTAAATACATATTTAATATATCTAAGATAAAATAAATATTTCTACAAAAAAAAAAAACTAATAATTTCTACAAATTTCTATTTTTAATAAAATTTATAATTATTCACAAGTTTTTTTTGCCAGATTAAGTTGCATAGAAATGTGTAGAATGTTGTAGTTTGACGTAGTTTTACTGAGAAATTTGTAGAAGTCGCACAACAAAAATACAAATATTTACAAATTAGTAGAATTTTGTAAAATTTTTTTCCGCTAGGACAGATTTTTTTTTCCGACTCAAAAACACTAAAAGCTCTAGGTCAATTTCTTTCGCTATTATAGCTTGATAACAATAATCGATATTGATTTTAGATCGTGACGATGTCGATGACGGTCCCCGGCGCCGACTCGGGACGACGTAGATGATAATAAAAAGGGTCCTCGCTACACGGCCGTGTGATGCGGAACTCTGACGGCCCACCGTCATCAATTTACTGACTCCCGAAGTCGCGTTTGTTGACAAGGACCGACTGTCACTAATTACATCACCACGTAAGTGTTTAGCCAAAGTAATCATCTCCGATCAAGTTCGCTCACCACCCAAAACGATTTATGCTCGTTTATGGACGACGGATCGGTCGTATATTATCTCGAGCACAAGTGATTCTTCGTGGTGACAAATTGCGTCAATGGCACATGAGATATTGAGCCAAGTCTTGCGATAGAGAGCGTGAGATTCTTAAGCACATTTTAGACTGTCCATGATTCGTGAAAGAATTCGGCTTAAACAATTTAATTACGAACGCACAATGCAAAAATATTCGATTAGTGTAAGCTTTTTTTATTACGCTCGAGTTTTTATAAGGATAAACATTTTTTATTAAAATTATAGATAGAATTTTGCCGCGCACAGCAATTCTGTTCTGAGTTATGGACGGTCTAAAATGGGTTTTAGATGCGGCTGCGCGTATAGTTAACGTAGTCGTTTGATCTATTTTGGTATATACATATATATGTCTGTATAAGCGATAGAGAGAGAGAGAGAGAGAGAGAAAGAGAGAGAGAGAGAGAGAGAAAGAGAGAGAGAGAGAGATATGAATCGATGTACATATGTAATACGTGATAATGACTGCCGATGTACGCACGGACTCTAATAGTTTTATATAAAACGTTAGTGAATAATTAAAGTGTATCGATCTCAATAGATTTACAAGAGAATTAATAGCAAACGATACTGGTCCCAGTGTACACCGGATATATCAGAATTCTATTTTTTTTTTTCGCTAGTACTATAATCGAATTGCGAAGAGAGATGCGTCAATGTTGAACATCAATTACATTACATTTAGAAAGTATTTAAGTTTAGATACGCGAGACAAATTTCAATCTTGATTAGAAGAGACTAATTAATGGAGACATTGTTTAACATAGTGTCATTACTGATTAAAAATTAATTATAAATAATTATCTGATATTGATATTTGATAATCTATAAAAAAATCAAAATATAAACAATTTTAAAATTTATAACTGAAAGTCTACAATTTCTTGGAGACAATATATAGTGAAGTAAAATTATACTAGAATTTCTCAGACATGGATATAGTGTCATTACTTCATATAATTGATCGGACAATTGTATCAATAGCATCGACGAATAAAAATAGATTTTAATTTAGTTATAGATAATTCTAAGAAAATCAAGAAATAATACTTGGGAAAGCAAATATATTTGCAAACTTGAAGATTTACAGATTTAGATCGATAAATTTACGGGTCGATGCTAATACGAATATGTTGATGTACATGTACGTTTGTCTCCGATGACTTGCTTTAATTTGTAAAATTTCAATACGTATAAAGTCATCAGTAATCACAGCAGAATCACCCGATTATATTAGAATGTCACGAACATGATAAGTAGAATGATTATGAAACATTTATTTCATATGTACAGATGTTATAATAAAAGTAAAGTTCGTAAGATAACTAAATTTTCTTTCCCTTCAACCTCTTTTAATTTTTACTGTAGACATTCATCTTTTAATAAAATTACTGTTTAAGAAAAATTTGTATATTTTTTTCGTTATATTAAATGTCCAAAAATTAAGTTCGTTTTAAACAATTAATAACTGTGTTTCTGAAATCTATGTACTTATAATTTTATTCACTATATATATTTTATGTGTGTTCTATTTTAATTTTTCAGATGTTTTTTGGTAGATAGTGTGTGTACATGAAATTATAAATAAAATTCTATTCTAAGTTCTATATCTGAATTAAAATTAATTACAAGTCCTTTTATAAATTTATATATTTGAAAGTATGGTAATAAGTTTGCAACTTCCTAAATATAAAAATAAAACATTGTTCTCAATTTTTATTTGATTATACGTTTATAAATTATTTTCCTTCTATCTCTCATTCTTCATAGATTTCTGATAAAAGTAGAAAGAATTAAAATGTAAATAATATTTACAAATCTTACATAAATCAGAAATATTTTAAATCTTGGAAAAAATAAGAAAAATTAATATAATTTTACATAGATAGATTAGCAAATATTTGCAAATTTTATAAAGTATATTTATAATTTTGTCATTATGTAAAATTTGAATTAGATTTTAAAAAATTTAGAATGATATATTAAACAAATTATAAAAATGCTGTATGCAAATTTACTAGAAGGGTAAAGTTATTTTATTTTTACGCATAATCCCAAATAACAGCAAGTTGTGTATATTATGAAAATTACATTATATTTTGTTAAAAAAAAATCAGTACAAATATAATTATATTGTATCAGTTACACATGTAGATCTAAATTTATAATGACCATCTACATCTGTCCACATTGAGATATTGTCACAGGAATCTTTGGTTTATTGTTCGGTCCAGTAGGAACATTCTCTACCTTCCTCATAACGAGAAGACCATCAATAACTCTACCAAAGACAACATGTTTGCCGTCTAAGAAGTTACACTTGGCGCACGTGATGAAGAATTGACAGCCGTTAGTGTCCTTGCCACTATTTGCCATCGACAACAGACCAGGAGAATCATGCTTCAGATCAAAATTCTCGTCCGGGAATGTTCCACCGTTGTAGATGCTCAATACTCCGGTGCCATCGCCGTTGACGAAGTCGCCGCCTTGTATCATAAAGTCTTTAATCACTCTATGGAAGATGGCACCTTTGAAGCCCAGTGGCACGCCGTCCTTTCTGTACTCCCCGGTGCAAAATTGCCGGAAATTCTCCGATGTTTTCGGACAAACGTCTTCGAACAACTCAAAGATCATGCGACCTATCTCCGTGGTGCCTACGGACACGTCGAAGAACACCACCGGGTTGTTGGGGTTTCGCAGCTGCATCTGAATTTGATTCCAAGTGGGCATGTTTGATGATCACGATGATCTTATCTTCAGTTAATTCACTGTACGAATACTTATCTTCGAGAAGCTCTTAGCGAAATTATACGAATCCGTCAGAGAGAAATATTTTTTCCAATTTGTGGAGCACCAATGCAGACAAGCATAACCTCAATCAGTATTGTCTTAGGTTAGCTTTGCTCCGGAACTCAATTTTCGGTGCAGTTATCTTCAAAACGATTGACAACTATGTCTCGAAGCAGAGTCAGTAGCGAAAGACGAGCTTCGTGTTACAAAATACGGTTTCGCAAATATGTCTCAGCGTAAAAGTGTTTATTTTTGACAACGCACCTCTCGACGAGTTCGGTGTTCTAGAACTACCATGAGAGTGGTGGCATGGAGCGACGAAAGGAGGTTAGCGTCTCGCAATACATTAATTCCCACGATAATTTGAGAACAGTCACTCGCTGTTTGTGACGCACGTTTTGTATTATTGCGGAACGATTAATAATACGAAGCGGCACGGATGCTTAGACGCGGTCGTTGGACGTAAACGTGGAAAATACGCGTGGTCGCAGTGGCGCTCATTTCGATCGACTTACCTTACTCGACGACGAATTTTGGCGACGGATGTCGACAAGGCAACAAGAAATCTCAAACGACGACGCGACGCAAGAGCTCTCTTCCTCGCTCTTCCTCGCACTTCCTCGGAGTGTTCTTGCGGCGACTCGAAACGGTAAACACTTGCTGAAATATTTTAACTAGCAATGACTACGTTTACACGGCCCGACTTACGCCGAAGTTATAACATCGATGTTATAAAACTAGCCAATCACGAGTATTCTTCAGAAGAATGGAAAGATTGTGATTAGCTAGTATCATAACATCGATGTTGTAACTTCGGCGTAAGTCGGGCCGTGTAAACGTAGTAAATGTAACCGCAACGTTTCGCAAGAATTTACGCGCGCTTACGTGCTGTTGTTTATCGGCTTCTGCACACAGGACCAACAGGACATGGCATAGGTTGCCACGCAGCGGAAGTTGGCTACCGAGCCAATCAAATCTTCTGTCTCGCGAAAGAAGTTGAATTTTTTTCAACTCTGATTGGCTATTGCGCCAACTTCCGCCGCGTTCTGTGTGGAAGAGCCACATTGCTAACGAGACTAAGTGACCATGCGCGCGATTTTTCGATTTTGTTCTCCCTAGCGTGTTCTCGAAGTTTCTCATAAATTCCTAAACAAAAAGTTTCTTTAATCCGCATTTTGACTTTATTTTCACGTTTTTCTTTTATAAATTATTAAAACTTTATAAATAATTGGAATTCTTTAATTTCAATAGTTGTATATTACATTAAAAAATTGACCGATCAGTGTTCAAAAAAGCATCGGACAAAGTAATGTGAAATAATCTTTCTATTTAATCTCATAGTTTATGTACTACTTAAATTGATTTTATTTAATTATCATTTTACTTAGCGACTCTTCATTGATAATTTATGTTATGGTATATGCAGGGTTGAGCTTATTTAAAATACAATTTGTATTTTGTATATTGTAATACAATTCATAAGATTGCCACTATTTTAGCTTTTTAATATTTTAATGATATTTTGGCTTGGTTCATAGTGAACAAACAACTTTTATTGGTTTTTATCGATAATTCTACAACGAGGTGCGTGATGTCGAACACTTATGAGCAATAACTAAAACAAATTAATTAATGCTCCGATTCTATTGATCCGTCAGTAGTTCGGCCTTTACTAATTGATATAAAAATCTTATTCTAATTATTCAGATTAAATTCTTATTTTTTCCTGCGAAATTCAATTACAACTAATAAATAAATACATTTTAATTTTCTTCTACTCAGCCGGCTAAAAGCAAAATTAAAATTTCCGTGCAATACTGTAGCACTTAGCTTCGCTATGGAAGTTTAGCATTATATATTATTGCAATTAGAACAATATAATTTTGTATTCATCATTAATACGTTTAAATTAAGGGTAAAGATATAAGTATAATTAAAATTTATTTATCAATTTAATATTGGTACAGTTTAAAGATAGTAAAAAGGAAAAAACCACATATTTTTTTACAACCATCTAAGACTATCTTAACATTCACAATTTTTCGTTCAATAGAAATAAAGAATTACACTTAAGCTCTATTAAATCACAATAAGCCGTTGTTTGCAGAAACAGATTTTGTTTTGTTTGTATGTTTACTTATATAATAAAACATTTAAAAAATAATGTTTCCATATCATAAATTGTTGAACAATTTTATACTATGTATTCTAAAAAAAAACCAAATAAAACGTATGTAATTAATTTTGAGATTAAAATAAAATATTTTTAAGTTAAAAAAAAATACATATATATATATATATATAAAGTCTAATTGCAGCATCTTGGGTTTCATAAATTCAATTTGCTAATTTAACTTACGTAAGTGATTAAAAAAAACATGTATTGTAAATCAACTTTATATACATTAACTGTGCAGTTTATGTACAATAACTTTATTTATATTAAAATCCACATCTAGTTTTAATTACATAGTTTTCTAGAAGTTAAACTTGTTTAGAATATTTGTATACGGAAATTGTAAATAAATCCTGTGCAATTTAAATTATCAGTAAGAGATTACCGCATCATGTATGTACGTACCTTCTACAGAGTCACATTAATAGCATGTGAAATATCACAAGCAACATGCGAACAGCAAAGTGAAAACGATAATTATATGTGTATCTTGATGTGTTCTTTCAATGTAGTTTTGCCATCAAATTTTTCCTCGCAGATACCACAAGTAAAATCCTCTCCGTCATCGCTGTCATGATGATACTGTACAATAACATGCGATGTTTCGTCCGGTATTAAAGAATCTTGCTCGTCTTGGATATGATTTTCTTCTTTCAGGGTATGTTCATCCACAGTTATATCCGCATCACTTATTTGTATAATCTGACTGGAATAATTCTCATGGCCCTGCGGATTTGGTATCGCCAGAACGGGCAACGATTCATTCTGCTTCGATATTATATTGAGAGTGTTTTCCTGCTTTGGAGACTGAATCAAATGTATCGTGGACATGTCGTCTTGCCTGACCGTTTCCTCGAGTGTGTCGTCTACGGATTCCGCGGACACGATGTTCACCGCGTCGCTTTGCTTCTCTATATTTATTATATTGAGAGGATTCCTTTGATCCTGTTCCACTTGAAGTACCTGAATGTTCTCTTCTTCTTTGCCATCCACGATGAACCGTATGCTGCTATGCTTGAGCTCGGATAACGCGATGAAGCCATCGCTACGTTTTTCCGTAGTAACTACAACATACGCATTGTTTTGCTTCTCGTCTATAACGTGCATATCGTCTGTTTTATCAGATGTATCTGTGATGGATAGTAAGGCTTCGTTTTGCTCCGCCTTCTGTGCGTTCACGCTGCTCGACGACTTCGACGATTTTTTCTTCGTTGACTTGGATTTTACAGGGGTGTCGTTGCTAGTCTTCGCCTTTGCTTCAGCTATCATCTGATCCGAATGCTTGACGATGTGCGCGCAGAGCTCGTCGCGATCCTGATTCATAGCGCCGCAAAGCGGACACTGATACGGAGGACTGCTCGCTTCGGTCTCGTTCTTTCCCGCCGCGTGAACCCATCGCACATGTTCGCGCAGGACCACCTTCTGATTAAAAGCCCTCGAGCATAACGGACACACGTGCGGTCTTTCGCCCGTGTGGATCCGCTCGTGCTTCCTCAAAGTTCCGCCGTCTCGAAACGCTTTCCAACAAAACTTGCAGCCGTACGGTCGTTCGCCAGTATGAGTACGATTATGTATCAAGTACCCTTGACGAGATGAGAATGTTTTTGAGCAGGTATCGCATTGAAAATGAGCTGGACTCCCTGCGTGCGTTCTGCCATGCTCCCACAGGCCCTGCCGCGACACAAAGCTCTTCCCGCATTCCGTACAGGTAAACGGCGAATCTCCGGGATGCGCCGACAACCTGTGTTCGTCAAGTTCATTCTGCTTCTCAAACTGGGAGCCGCATACCTCACACGAATGAGTCTTCTTGCGATGTATCCATTGATGCCGAAACATCTTCTGCTTGGTCGTGAATTTCTTTCCGCATTCCGAGCAGGCGTGCTTGCCCCATTTATTGTTGGGCACACCTTGCTCGATGTTGCTCTGCATTATTTTCTTAGCGCAGGTGGTTTGATGAGTCGCCAAATGATTACCGTCCTGAAATTGCTTGTCGCAGTACTCGCACTCGATTGGCATGTTCCAATTTTTGGAAGCGTGAATCTTCTCGTGAGACGCCAACGCAGTTGCGCGTGAAAAATTGATACCGCAATGCTTACACGTGTACTGCTTAGTGCTGTTCACTTCGGCTTCTCCGTACTCTCGTTTATTCGCATTATTGTATCGATAAAGCGTCTCGACTTTCACTATTCCATCGGGAGTATTGAATGAATTTATTGTTATATCATACTGTTGAGTGTTATTAACTGAATCAGTGATATTATTTTGCTCGGTATACTCGTTAAATTGTGTCACTTCGCCATTAGGCATCACCGTAAACTCTTGCAGTGTATCCATCTTGTCCTGGTGGTTCGACATAGTGGTAACTATCGATTGTTCGCTCTGAAAATTGTACGACGAGACCGGCCATTGAACCTGACACACGTCGTAGCTCTGTATAGATTGGACAGACGAAGAAGTTGGTATCTGAGAAGAGTTCTGCGAATCAGACGTATTTTCTGGCCATTTCCTGAATGTCTCCACTGATTGAGACGCGTTGTTACTCTGCGACTGCATAATGGCTCGTCCCGCGACGTACGTGTGTATCTTCATGTGATTCGACAAGCTGGAAGGTCTCTGGAAGTCTGAGCCACAGATGTTACATTTGTGCGGCCGTTCGACATGATGCATATGCGCCTGTAGCATATGAGTCTGGAGACTGCTCTTGGAACGGAATAAGTTGCCACATGTTCTGCATGCATGAGGACGATCCACTTGATGACAGACCACATGGTTGTTCAAATCAATCTTCCTCTCAAATCTCTCTCCGCAAGTGGTACAGGATAGCTTAGGTGATGATTGACATACGGACTGATGTTCAACCATTTCTTCTTGGGTAAAGAGATTTTTACAGACTGAGCAACTGATCTTCTTGTCCTCGAAGCATGGATACATGCCGCCCAGTTGACGCAGCGCTTCCACAGCCATGGACTCGTCGTCACCCGACGTATATTGCTGCTGTTCCTCTTGCTTGATGTACATCGGGTACACTACCTGACCATCATCCTCCTCTTCCGACTGTTCCGCGAGGATCTCAACGGTACTATGCGACTCTACGATGTCAGTGCTGGCGCTGTTACTGACGGTGACCTCCGTAAGGCTCTCCTGGAGAACGCACTCGTCGACAGGCTCACAAATCTCCTCATGAGATATGATGCTCTCCTCTATGGCATCATGCACATCAGTGAGGGGAAATGTCACGTACTGCTCTCCTTCGTGGGTCTCCATTTCGCTCGTTACTTAAGTCAACGTTAAAATGTATCAATGGAACGTATTGCAACGTGCACCAACGTGCACGGTGATGCCGAGGGAACCTAGTATCACCTCAAGTTAGGTCTTCTAGGTTAAGTTGGGGTGCTATCATACCTGGTTGATCGAGAATTCGTGTTTCCTGCTCTGTTAGACACTCACGATACGTTAGAACGGCTATCTCGCACGATATGCAATCACCGAATAATATATATTCCCTTTCTCGTCCTGTGCGGGTGCAGGCATCGACACTGTCTGTCCCATCCTGAAAAAAAGATTGCAATTTTACATACAGTTTATGGAAGCGTAGTATTCGTAGCGATTTGAAAATACCGAAGATGTGTACGGTAGCGCGCGAAGGAATTCTCGAAGGAATTAATTAAGTCATTTGGATGATTCAATTAACACTGTATCAGCTACGATACTGCGAGGTTATTTGCAAAGTAGTGCCCCATATCGAGCACTGCCTGAAGTTGCGCGACAGTGACTAGCTCTTCGATAGAACGACTCTCGATACTTGTAAATAAATAAATACAGCGAAACTACTGCTGTTAGTTAAAAAATTGATAGGTCTCACTTTTTTAGATCAATTAGCAAAAAGATATATGATAAATAATGAATAATAATTAGAAAGTTTTTTTTTTATTGATTAATTTTTACTCGTATTTTATTTAAAAACTGTATTTCTTGTTGTCGTTTGAGCGAAAATTACGCGATACGAAGGAATATGTAAAGAAAAGAGCAATTAAAGAAGTAAATCTGAAATATTTTCTCAACCTCGCACTTTAGCTTGCAGTTTGGTCTCTAGAATGAGACAGATAGATATACTGAAACCTTAGAAAAAGAAGGAAAACAGATATAAGTGTAGAAAGTGTAATTGAAATGATTTGGGTCTCTTATCGCAAAGAGCGGCAAACTTCATGGTGTTTATCTGATGACACATGTCTCAAAGGTTATAACTTGTTGTGACTGACATAAACCAAACGATATTATTGTGCGATTGAGTGAAGTAATACATCTCTCCAACTTTAACGAACCAAAAAATAATTACACACACGGATAATAATTAATAAATACAATTAATGGTTAAATGTACTACTGAAACGTTTATTCTATAATTATTTGATTGAAATTTGTGTTATCATGAAGAGAGAAGAAGAAACTTTAATGGGATGGAATATTATATGGCGATTGTTTAAATTACTTGGTTTCCCAATCACTATTCCTTGGCTGATATATCATTTCTATGATATTATGCAACAAAAGCGGAAGAAAGCAGCTCTTGGCAACAAGGTAATATCTTACGAGGTTTTCTAAAATTTTTGTTACAAGAATAAGATATGAATAAAGTATCTTAACATTTAAATGTATCTTTTGATATATTTTTGTGATATTTGCTACAATTCAGGTTGTGATGATAACTGGCGCTAGTTCCGGCTTGGGAGAAGCTTTGGCTCATACATTCTACAGCTTTGGTTGCAGAATCATCTTGGTATCTCGCAGAAAAGAAGAGTTGGAGAGAGTGAAAAATGATTTGATGAATACTCATCAAGTACGTATCATAATACTTATTTTAAAAAACAAACATATTGTAGATCAACGATTATTTTGTATAACGGTTTTTCTTTCAGACAGTTCCAACTTATCCACCTATTGTCTTACCACTAGATTTAACTGATATTAATAACTTGAAAAATGAAGTATCAAAAGTTATAATGATACATGGCAAAATTGACATTCTAATTAATAATGCTGGTATTTCATATAGAGGGGATGTTATTAATACAAATGTCGATATAGATATAAAAGTCATGTTAACGAATTATTTTTCTCAGATTGCATTAACTAAAAGTAAGTGTATATCTTATTGAAAATTTTTCCCTGATTTTTTAATACAATATTAAAAAATTCACATATATGAAAAATTCATAGAAAAAATATAGACTTTTTCAATATTTCTGAAAAGTGTTCCAATTTGTATAAAAATTCGGAGAAAAACTTTTACCGGAGACAAAAACCAGGGTTAAGAGACCTATTGCTGTAATAGATTCATCACTCTTTCTTACAGTTGTTCTTCCATACATGATAAAGCAGCAGTCTGGTCATGTAATAGCCATAAGTAGTGTGCAAGGGAGAATCGCTATTCCATATAGGCAAGTATTTGATTATAAGTCAACACGTGTTCTTTTTTTAACATAATGTTGAATTACTAATTTTTTAGATCTGCATATGCTGCATCCAAGCATGCATTACAAGCTTGGTATGATACCGCAAGAGCAGAACTATCCAATGAAAATATAAAATTTACAGTTGTCAATCCAGGGTATATCAAAACATCTCTTTCTCTTAATGCCTTGACAGGAAGTGGACAAGTTTATGGAAGTTAGTAACTACGTTCTTATTAAAATATTAAATTAAAACGTCATATTTCTTTATGTATGTGATCTTAATTTGCATTATTTGATTGTAGTAATGGATAAAAACACTGAAAGTGGTTTTCAACCAAAGTATGTAGCTGAACGCATTTTAAAATCTGTACTGAAGCAAGAGAAGGAAGTGACAATCGCACCGTTTTCTTCAAAGTGTGCTATAGTACTTAGAACCTTGTTCCCTTCGCTTTATTTCTGGATTATGCAAAAGCGTGCGAGAAAATTAGCACGGGAAAAATAATATTATTTTGGCCAAGTATCATATTTTTACAGATAAAGTGATTGCTTTATGGTGTGGGTTTATGTATATATTTTTTATGTAAAATAAAAAAGTATCTTGGAATGTAAATACATAATTTAACGGAATGCGGATCGAATGTATATAATTTTATAGCTATGTTTTAACCGTTTTAACATTTATAGTTAGCAAGGGTTAGCAGTTAAATAAAATACACTATTCAAAAGTATATTTTATTTGTATCGTAGCCATTCTCTGACTAGTGGAGTATCTTTACATTATGTACACTTTATCGCTATGAAATTTCATTTGAAACTGATGCTAAAATTAGATATCGAATGTGCTATCCATCTCTTAACGTAAGGCTCATGAAATTAATGAAAATTCTGATATCTTAAATTTTTAATGATCTCAATTACATAATTGTCATTTAGTAATTGTCTGTTGTATATATTGTTTGTAAAACAAAAATAATTTAAAATATAGTATATATATGTATAATTAATGTATTTATAATGAAAATATATAATTTTTTCACAAAAGAGTGGTGGATAGCACATCCTTTTATAGTATTTTATACTATTCAATGTGTGTTATTAAAATTATCATTTCTCTTTTATTGTTAACACTTCATTTAATTTTCTCCATTTATTTAAGTAGTACAAACTTTACTTAAAATATAACAATTTTAATAAGACCTGAAAAAATATGTCTACCATAATAAAATCTGAATTGTCATGACAGATTTAGCCATTCCAATATCCCGTATATTGATCACATTTTCATATGCCTTTTTTAAGCTGTATTATTTCTATTCTTTACTTTAATCTAATAAAATAGATTATGTAAAGAAACGTAATGAAAATTTATATTAAAAATATAATTAAATATGATATTAAACGTAACACATCAAGCGATTACATGTTTGCATTAATCACTACATAATAGTTATGTAATCACTATATAATCGATTCTGGCACGTAGTTACATTGTACATACAAATATAGAATGCAACTACAATATTTGAGGCATACTGAAAAAAATTTATACTTTAAATAAAACTTAATTACATTTTCTGCTCTAACAATAGTCAGCTTGTTCTATGCAGTAGACTTTCTTTTTTAGTATTGTAATTCGTTAATCTAATATATTATGGAGAAACAAGTCTTTAATAGAAATACGTTCAGCTAGTTCCTGCGCTTCGTGTATAAAATAGAATTCTTTAGAACGAAATCCAAATGTATGGATTTCCAGATGTTGATCTCATTTCTTATAATTTTGTGCTAGACTCATTACATAACGATATAACGATGATATTTTAAAATAAAGTATATCTGTTTATCGTCTTAAGGTTGATTTGTAATTTCTACAGCAATGTTCAGAATTATGTACACTGTTCATCTTTTGAGCCTCTGTATCGATGTACATATAAAGGAGAGAATGTTTCATTCGTACGACCATAAATTTTATGCCATGTGAAGAAAATTCGCATAATATATAATGTACAGGATTTTAATTTTTATTATTGTTAAATATTTATAGGAATGTTGGCGACTTTCATTTTACGGGACAGATGCAAATGAGTTTCGTACACGCATTTGTGATGGAAAAAGTATCTTATTCTATATTTACGATTAATAAAATAATAAATTCTAAAATTACATTGAGTTTATATGGTCAACATATTTTTCCGCGATATCATACTAGCTCAACATAGATTGTTCTTGGGTGAGAAAATCTAGGCAATATACCCTTTGACATGTCATACGTATTGTATTCTCTCTCTATCTATTTTATTTACAGTCTAAAAATACATAATGCTAAATCCATATGTACCATTGTAAATTTAATCATTCTAAGAACACTTATGTCAATATTTCTTTTCCTTCATTATAGGGACTGCATTGTCTTTCCAGCTTTGCACAATAATTATTTTGGAAAATTTTGTCAAGATAACGATCGCGAAGAATGACGATCTCAAATTACATGCCAATGTAAAAGATCAGATAAAAACTGGCGCTTTACTTGTGTTTATGTGATCACATAAGTAGCATTCACCTGCGAGGTAGTATCAAAAAGTGTTACAAGTCAATCGTTAAAATGAGAGAATACTTTTGTGTCATAATATATCGCGGCATTAGAATAAACGAGTTCGCGTTCCATTCAAGAATTCTGTAGGCCTACTATTAAGAAACTCGACATTATGTATGGCCTACCTTAGCGTTTCATTCTGGCTTAAGTCAAAACCGATGCTAATAATCATTGTTTTCACTTGAACGCCTGATACACTCTCCAGGCAGTAATACCGAGGGCTGCCAATGTAATAGTCGTGTGAAGAATTCGTCTCCTTTTATCATCTTTTCTTACAAGAAACGTCGGAGACGACGGACCTAGAACAGCTAATAGCTCAACGTGCGGCAATTTGCTGGTATCAGTTTCCACTTGGTACTGGCAGCAGGGATCAAATTGCCAAGAGACTGTATATAATCCGCATGTTATGACCGATGTAAAACCTAGTGGACCACAGATGTATGGCCGATCGCCCCAGACCAATCCTAAAGATGTTGTAAAATATTATTAATCAGTGATATAATTTTGATGTTGACATTTCACTGTACTGACATAATGATTTATTAATATACTGATTAATATAATTGTATATGTCTAAGAGATTTTATACATAAGTTAAACAAACCTGTGATGATTGCAGCAAGACCCGACAACGCGGCAGTCTTGTGAAGACAATTTCCTACCGCTATCCATCTGGAGGTTTCATCACCTAATTTCGACGGTTCGATAACAATTAAGCTGCATTCCGACTCCAATGCTCGTTCTAACTCGTATTCAAATGTCTCGTGAGCATTTTCACTGTCGTACACTTCCCTGATAATGGCAACATTAGAGGAGTCATCCCTGCAAGAAGAGGAAATAATGTATGACCAAATACTTTTTTAATCTGATATTGCATTTTATACAGAATCCAATATTTTATCTTATTTATGTAATTCGCAGCAATGCCAAGGTTATATCTACAAGTGCAAAATCTCTTCAATGTAAAAAAAAAGTTGGATTTCTCTTGTATAATAAGGTTAACTTAGAGTTTATTTATGGGTTTATGTACACTACACAATTGCAACGTGCGCATCACAGGGCACCTGATAGTAAACATTAGAAATCATGATTTCTTTGAAGGATTTCTTTCTTTCACGTGTTATGTAAGACATTGATTACAGTCGGTCAATGCAAGATTTGTTTTGGTCGCGTACCTACGTCCTCTCGGCGAGATTAAGACCAAAACGATGTACTTTCGTACGACTTTGTTATTTGATGTCGATTAAATGTCATAGTAATGAGATGAGACGCGTATATAAAGATATATATGGTAAAGACTCGAGAAAAAGTGACGGTGTAAGTGACAGAAGCCGATGCGAGCCGTTCCGACGAGGTGCGACGAATCGGAGCCGCTAGGACTAAAAATCTCCTCTCCGCCAGGCAAGATCGCGTCGGTCGACGTTGCGAACTCGATTTAACATTCTCCAAAGTAGTCGGAGTCACGCGAGGCCCGAGAAAGAGATTTATTAATGATTAACCCACCGCGCATTCGCGAGACCGCGGTGGCTTTTGAGGTTAATTCCGCTCGCGATGGCGAGTCGGGGAATCGCGTCGCCGAGACGTCGTTCCGGCGACGCAAACCTCGAGCGAGAGGCGTCGGGACGCCGAGGACGCCGCAAGGAATGATCCCGTCTACGAACCTGTCACCAGCTTCATCTACCATCTTCACCGTCGATCCCGCAAATATTGAAACGGCGGTCTGCACCGGACCGGAAGAAAAGGCATGACTCGCCGAACCGGACGCAAAAATCAGCTGATGGAGCGCCGTTATTCGCGTGACTCGCGTGGTGATCGATTTTAAATTTTGGACTCGACCGACTCGAATGTGGCGCTCCAGCGTTTCGCGTCTCCCGTCCTTCGTTTCCGGTTTCAAGTGGATTCCGAAAAGGTAGGTAGTAGGTAGGCGCGGGCATTTCTCTTACGATTTTTCGCATTAAAAAGTGCGCCGCAAAGGCCTCGAACGAGCGACGATAACGTTAAAGTATAATCTAATGGAATATTGTTTTGGAACGATTGTTTATTTGTAATATCCTCTTGTCCGCTTAGAATTATAGAGTGAAAAAAAATTGACCGATCGTCGCATCGCCATTATGATCATTGAACAGATATTTACGAAACCCCGGAGAGAAAAGAGAAAGAAACGAAGCGCATAGAAAGAAGTACGAAAAGTATGCGCTTTGGTTCTATCCCTTTTCTCTTCGGGGTTTCGTAACGAGACGAATGGTAGCAACTTTACGATACATAACCAATCGATTTGTCTCGTTCGCTACTTCTTACACTGAAAAAAAAGACTGTTATAACTACCATTGCAAATGTATAGTGAAATAGTATCAATTAAATATTTGATCAATGTAACCAAAAATAATTTTACTTTTCTAAATATTTAGTAACTTAAACCAGATTTGTGTGATAATACTTACTAAACGTTTAGTAAAATAAAATTATTTTTGGTTATATTGACAAAATATTTAATTGATATTATTTCACTGTACATTTAGTAGTTATAACTAGACTTTTTTTTCANTTATTTCACTGTACATTTAGTAGTTATAACTAGACTTTTTTTTCAGTGTACGCATTTCGCCGTTTCGAGCGTAAATCGAAATGCACGTATCTATGCGAGAAAAAGACAGAGAGAGAGAGAGAGAGAGAGGAAAAAGCGGGGTGTAAAGAAAGGCTGAAACGAGCGGCAATAATTAATTCTGTGTTTATTTTGCAATTCTAGGAATCGACGTGTTATCGTCGCACGGGATTTCGAGCGGACGGGCGAGCGAGCC